>RJWJ010011809.1:0-43468 GCA_004363605.1 Indri indri | reverse complement strand
ACAACTAAATAGATAAATAGGCAAAGAATTAGAACAGGCATGTGACAAAAGTGAATATTCAGATTGCCAACAAATCTTGTCAATCTGCAAGGAAAGCAAAAGTAAAACCACAACGTGATATTACTATACATAGCTACAGCAAAGTTTAAAATCACGAAGACTAAAGGATGTAAAGCAGCTGCACCTCCCATAAACCTATGATGGTAATTTAAATCAGTTTAACCACTTTGGAAAACAACTGGAATTACCTAGTAAATTTAAAGACTAACATACCTTAAGACACAGCAATTCTATTCCTTGCATATAGCTTAATGCTGATTGAGTATCTACTACATGTCAGAAACTCTGTCAGGGTTTCGTAAATCTTTACTCATTTATACCACCTAAGAACCCTTAGCCATTCATGGAGGAGTTAAGTAGCTGTCTTAATGTCACACTGCTAGTACCAATGCGGGGAGATTCCAACTCAAATCCACCCAACTTCAGAGACCAGGCATGAGCATTACACTGTATTCACCCCATGTGCATATGCGATTACGCGAGACAGTCATTTTCCTAACATACATAATAGACAGCCATGGTCCCGCACCCACATCCTCTCTCTGTCTTACCTCCAGCCTCCACACCTGAGGGCAGCTCCACACCTGAGGGCTTTCTCTTGGCCTTCAGGTGGAGCAGACCAGAAGAACCAAGAAACTGATGTCTTTGTGAGCAGCCCTCAGCCAGTGGGTGGTGGGATTTGGAGAATGAGCATGCCCATTCCTTGCGCCTGGGTGGATCACTTCAGGTAGGTTTCCCCTTGTTTCTCTGAAGTCCCCAACAAGACAGAGCCCTGGTTACCTGCTTCCTTCCCATCCCTGTCTCACTTCCACTCTGCTACTTGTCCTTCCTGGTGTCATCTTCCAAATAAACCACTTGACTAGAATTATGGTCTCAAAGTCTGTGTAGGAATCCAACTCGAGGAAATAACTTTACTTAAGGATAGTAACCAACTCTTTAGATGGTCACATTAAGTATTTTAAAATTTCATATTAACGGATATGAGAACCACATCATTCATTATACATTGGAGGAATAAGAGTAATCTATAAATTATCTCCTGTTTTTCCTGAAATACTTCTTCCAGAAGTTTGCCAACATTCCTAAAATTTCTACTACTAAAATTTATTATTTTGACTTTAAAGAAGTAGTTTATAAACTTTTAAATGTAACATAAATCTTTTTAAAAAATAAGCAGAACCTCAATATATAATTCAGAGAAAGCAGTGATTCTCTCTTGGAAAAGGAGATGGGGGCTCATCATTTCAACCACCGACCTTCACTCTCTTAAAACTTCACTACTCTGGGGTATAAAGTCAGAATTCCTCTGTATTTTGGAATTGCATGACCAAGTAACTCTTTTGTCTTTAATATCATGCTGCTGGAAGAGTTAACGCCTTCCGTTAAAATATAAAACTCCAAAGGAAAGGGCGAGAGCGCTGGCTGCTGTGTAGATGGCATTGTTACCAGGGGCTTTGTTCTTTTCTTGCAACTACAAACCCTGCAGGGTCACTGTTACCATTAGTGAGTTACAGGTAAGAAACAAAGGCTGCGAAGAGTTAAGAAATATGCCTAAGACAGCACGGATGATAATGTAAGATCTGAGATCTCGATTCTATTCTTTGCAGTTTCAAAACTCATACACTTGACACCGCATCGTAAGAAAGCTGGCTACTGTGTTAGCAGAAACATGAGGAACAGGGCAATGAAACTTTGTTATTGGGGTGATCAAGCAAATACCGAGCCAGAAGTGAGATGAGATGGCAAAGTTGGGAAAGAGAAAGGTGGACAGTGTTGGACATCAAGATTTCTGTTTTGTCCAGATGCCCCCAGGCGTGTATGCAAAGACTGGGCTAGGCAGCCGGCAGTGGCTGTGGAGGGAGAGGGGTTAAGAGATGGTTTGTTGTTAAGATGAACGATACTTGACCCAACAGAGGAGTAGAAATTGATGATATAGAATGTTAAATCAAAATAAAATCTGGCCTGGGGAAGCCTCTGTACACGTATATCTGAGCTCATTCTTACGAGCTATCACCTAACTGGCCAAGCAAACCGCAGCCTGCGCAGTGGGCTTCTGTCACCGTGGCTGCGTCTCAGCCGATCCCGGCAGCCAGACTCAACCACTCAAGGCGGCCAGCTGCTCACGCTGTGTTCAAACAAGGCAAACATCAAGCCAGGCCAGTCCAGCTGTTTCTGGACCTCTCGTCCGCTTTCTGTACGCTGCTTTCCTTTTGTCGTCCACAGATTCTCTCCAACTACACGGCAGCGCTGGAGTCTCTAAATTTGCTGTGATTGTGAGGGCTGCCCAATTTGTGAATCATTTTTTCTTTGCTCAAACTCTATTAAATTTGATTTTTCTAAAGCTTTTCTTTTAACAGATCTGGTGTTAGCGGTGGGATCCGAAGTAAAGCCCCAGATGCCCTAGGGACACCAGGCAGCCAGGTAAGGTGCCCATGGAGCCAGCTGTGCTTGCTGCTCCTGTGGTTTGTAATTGGGGGTCCTGGGTGACTTTTCTCTTGGATTCTGAGTTCCAGTGATTTGTGTTCTGAGTTCTCCAGGTTTATTTGAGCGATATTTAGACTGGACTGGGTGCAGGATCCAATTGGATTCAATAATTAGGTGGGTTGGATTCAGTTAGAAGCCTTGGACTCAGGTAGGGTTTTTTTTTTTTTTTGCAAATGGTTCATTTCAATCCAAAGAGTCTGGGACTCCCCCTTCTGGGGCTCCAGCTCATTTTATGTATAAAAACTATGAGCCCAGAATGGGTGCATTTTTTGGAAAATGGGTTAAATTTACTAGAGAAAACTTATAATTAAAATGGCTACAATGGGGAAGTTTTAATGGGGATAACATTGTTTATTTGTGAGGCATATTAGAAAAAGGGGGGGGTCAGAAACCCAACAAAAACTATGGGATATATTCTTTAATTAGTATGCAGAAGGATCTAAAAGACTAATCAAATCAAAAATTGCCTTCTCAAAAGAGTCTTTGCAAAAAGCAAATGGAAAGCTTAAGCAGTGGACTGAGGACCTGACTTACACTCTGGCTGAACTAACCCAATTGTCTCTTGTCTCCATCCGTCTCTACCTGCAGACTCTGAGTCCCCTAACCTCTTTGCTAAATTACCTTTTCATCCTGAAGATGATGAAAAAGAGAAATTAGGCAGATGCCTCACAAAGTAAGCCCTCGGGCCAACCAGGCCTTCCTGCCCTAACCACTTTCACTCCACAGCCCAAAAGCCATTGCAAAGGGCTTTCCTGATCCAAGGGAAATCCTCAAAAAGTTACCGAGAAACTCATAATCCTCACAGGAGCTTATGATCCAGGACTCGTTGAACTTTACCAATTTATTCACATGATATTGGGGCCTGGTGAAGTTCAAAACTAGATGGCAGCCGCAGAACAGGACAGCCCTGAGGGTATTGAACCTCATCCAGAATCTCACAAGAAGGGCTAAAGGGGGCTAGAAAAATTGCTGAAAACCTTTTAAATTCAACTCCTAAAATTTTTCCACAAAATTTGGTCCATCATACAATCTTGTAAAAAAAAAAAAGGAACCAGTTTCAGATCACAGAAATTGCTTAGAAAAACTGTGGAACATTCTGGACTCAAAGCACAGCAAGAAGTATTTCCTGCAGGGACTGGAACAGCATTAACTGCTCTATTTAGAAATGGACTCGTCCTGAATTTAGCAGTTTAGCTAAAAAACATAAACCTGGATGGGAAGTTATAGACGTGATGAATCGGTGACCTTAGCTGAAGATTTTGAGAGGACTCTAGAGCAGGGAAAAAGCCCAAAGATGAATAAGCTTGTGTCTCTCCAATTACAATAGTTACAGGGGCCGGGACTAAAGGGATCTTCTATTTTTACACTAAGTCATAACCAGGAGCTCCTAGAATGAGAAATGCTTTACTTTGGGATGATGCCGGCCAGCACCTAGGGAGCTCCCTGTCGTGGCCTCACATCAACACGGAGAAGCGAAGGTGAAAGTCGATGGGGAATGGTAAGTTTATGGTAAACTTAGCTACCATAAACCCCACTTTAATAAGCCAACACATCCCTCAGAGTACAAAGGTCATTTCTGTGGTGGGGATTTCAAATCAAGTTCAAGAGGGCCCCATATCTGAACCTGTCTAATGGACTTTGGGGCCATTTGCAGAAAAACATACATTTTTACTACTCAATACTTCTCCAATAAACTTGCTAGGGCAGGATGACTGCCCCAGTCAAAGCTAAAGGGCCTATAAATTCTCCTCAGAGGGAGAAATAATGATTAGAGTCTCCTGACTCTCCTGACCCGGAACCAGTATGTTCTCTGCAGGCAGAAACTGATGAGACTGAAACTCAGGTCTGTGATGCTCCTGGCCTTCCTAAAATCCCTGAATGTTTATGGGCCTCTTTCTTGACTGCTATAAGAAGAATTAAAAGTGTGGAACATATAAAAGTCCAAATACACCATTCTGAACCTTTGCCTAAATTACCCCATGTCCGCTAAAACCCAAGTAACTCCAGGGCTCTCACCAATTACAGAAGATGTAAATAAGCAAGGACGTGTATAATAATTCCATGTCACGGTCCTTTTAACACGCCAATCCTACCAGTTAAAACACCAAATGAAAGAGGTTGGAGACTTGTTCAAGGCTTACAAGTAAGTAATGAAATTATGATACTAAGGTTTCCTGTAGTCCCAAATCCTAGTCCTTTATTATCTAATGCACCAGCTGATTCTAAGTGGTTCCCAGTAATGGACCTCTGCTCCGGTTCCTTTAGCATCCCAGTTCATGAAGGGAGTCCATGCTCATTTGCTTTGACTTGAGAAAATCAGCGGCACGCCCAGGCTCTAAGGCCACAAAGGTTTGCTGAAGCGGCTTCATGTTCTTCCCAGGAACTGCATCCGGACGACACTATGCTGCAGCCTCCTTGAAATGCCACTCCTGTTCAGTGTGAGATGACCTGTCAGTATACTCCCCCACTAAACAGTGCTCTGAAATGGACTCAGTTTACCTTTTATAGCAGCTTGCACATAAAGGTCACAAGGCTTGGATGGAGAAACTTCAGCTTTTAAGAGAAAAATCCACTATTTGGGACATGACCGACTGCTGAAGGGGTTTCCCTCTCACCTGAGAAGATAAAAGGTGCTTATGAAATAGTGGCCAGAAGGCCTATGTCCCTCATATTAGAACTACGTACATCTGGTGCTCTCCTAAACTCTAATACGACTAAATATTGCAAGGCTTTAATGCATTATGCCAAAGTATACTTTCACCAGGTAATGGAAGCTTTTCAAGATCCGTCACCTGAAAGCAAACCCTCCATGACCCAGAACCTGGAGATCGGATCTTCTGGAAAAACATCAGATGAAGATTTCTCTTAAACCTCACTGGAAGAGACCATACCAAGTTCTTCTCACCACCTGCACTGCAGTGAAGCTTTGAGGCCTTGAACCTCGGGTCCACATCTCACAATTCAAAAGGGCCACTTCAGAATCCTGGAATTGTGCACCTGTTGCAGACTTTAAGGTAAAGCTGACCAGGAAAATTTCTTCCCCAAAGCAGATGGCATCCTTTCCCAAGATCACGGATCAAGACTTCTCTGCCATCAGGAAAACTTTATGCTTTTTTTCTTTTGTCCTCATTTCCTGATGCTTTAATCCTCTCCCCCCCCCAACAGGAAAATTCATGGGACCACAATCATTGGATGGTTTTAGCTTGAGCTTAGGCGCTAGCACAAACCCAGAGCAATTGTTGGATTTGCGGACTAATGCCAAAAACTCAGAAACCAGTTCCCCTGATGCCAGTGCCTCTCTGTGTTCCCAATGAAAGTCACCCTGAAACTTCAATGAAAGAGTGAAAAGCTACCCTTGATGTTCTAAACATCTCTTCTATTTGCTTTTCTACACTCACTGGAAACAGCACTGTAACTTTTCCAGTTAATAACTTGATCATTTCCAAACATAGAAAACCACTCTGACTGACACCTGCAAAAGGTACATTGTGCTTCCAGGCACCACAAACTCAAGACTTGGGAATTACCTATGTGGGTACAAGTAATTGCTTGTATCATGTCAGCGGATTAAATCCAGTAGGGTCTCCTTTTACTAAATATGGTCATACACCCTTAAAATATGCTATAAAAGGGGCCAGAAAAAGGTATGTTTTCCACTGGACCTTGTTCAGGAGCTATGCAGATTTATGGGTGAACAAATCTAACTGATCCCTGCTCAAGTGTGACTAGGTGGCCCTTTCTTCCATCCCCCATGGGCCTGTATTGGGTCTGTGGAGAATCCACGCATTCTGCTCTGCTTCTTTGTTGGTCTGGATCTTGCTAGTTGGCTTTGCTCACTCTTGCCTTTCAAATAACTTCCCATGAAAATTCTCATAACAGCTCCTATGATCACAGACCAAAATGGCCAATAACCAAAACTGGCACTAGCCTTGAAATAGATGAAAATAAGCTAGTTTTCACTGAGGAAACACTCCAGAGACTTGCTGGGGACTCACTCTTGGTGATAGTGGGGTACTAGGTGATGGAATTTAAAGCTAATCATAAATTGGGAAAAATCTTGGATTTCGTAGCCAATCCGATGTCCCAGCATTTGTGCTGGGTGGAAGGCACTCTCCAAATGGTAGATGATGAAATCAATATGTGTTCAGTTAAAACACTTAATGGAACATGATGCAGTTTTAGATCTTCTTTTTGCTCAATTTGGGGGCCTATATTTGGTGTTAAAACCGAATGTTGTATTTAGCTCTGATTTTGTTAGTACAGAAAGTTTAATTAAAAAGGTTGGCCAATACTGCTGTTTCCTTAGACACTGCCATCAAATACATTAAGAAAATCTCCAAGAGAAAGGAACACATGTTGTGTTTAGAGGAGCAACTGACAACTGATTTGCAGGCATCCTAATTGAATGGCAAACTTGGTTTTCCCAAGGTTTTCTAATCTTTATATTTCTTCTAGCACATCTCCAGGTTATTATGACTGTGTCACTAGGCTGACAATGAAAATGGATACTTCCTGTAATTAGGCCACTTTACAGCAAACTACAGTCCTTAAGTGCTATCACACCTCAAACAAGGACTACGACCAATTAGACATTGATAATGTTGGACTGCTTGTATTGCCTGACCTTTGACTTGTTTGATTTGGTTCAGTTTGTTTCATAAGAACTCTTATTAAGGAGAACACTTGGTATTTTGATGCTTCCTCTAGCTAGTCATCATGACAGTCCCCTGGTGTACGGCATCCTCTCGAGTCTCCAGTGTTTGGTACGCAGCCATCCACCCACTGAGAGTTGGATGGTTTCACTTCAACGATGTCAGCAAGAACACAAAATCATCCAACTGTTGCAAAGCTGTGACTTGCGAGCTCCATACTGAGACCAAAGACTTGTGAATTCTATAGTGAGACCCAACAACTCACTTATAATGGTGACAGAAAATGGCATCAATACCTAAAGTTTTGGTCAAGCTCTTAAAATGAGAGGCTGACCAAAGTGGGGAATTGTTAAATCGAACTACATCTGGCCTGAGAAAGCCTCTGTACTTGCACACTTGAGTTTTTAGTCATGCACTGTGACCTAACTTAGTAGGTAAGCCACTGAAAACCTGACTCAGGTGTGTGCTTCTGTAGCAGTAGCGGAGTCCCAGCCAGTCCCAGCAGCCAGATGTCAGCCACTCACAGGAGGCCAACCATTCAAACCATGTTCAAATATGGCAAATGCTGAGTTGTAACCAATCCCAGTGGTTTCTACGCCTCACTTCTGTTTTCTGCATGTCACTTTGCTTTTTCTGTCCACAAATTCTCTCCAACCACATGACAGTGCCTGAGTCTCTCTAAATATGCTGTGGTTCTGAGGCCTGCCCGATTCGTGAATTGTTTTTTCCTTTCTCAGTTAAACTCTGTTAAATTTAACTTATCTAACATTTTTCTTTGAACAAGGGTGAAGAGTAAGTAATTGTTTGAGCAAAGTCTAATTGGGATGTTGACAGAGAGCCACCAATACACAGTGTGCATTCAGAACAGACGTGCAGGGTGCCTCGTAGTCTGTGAAGGGAGCAGAGATTTATCTGTCATATCCGGAAACAATGCGAGGCAGAGTAGATGCGGATGCAGGCAGGTCAGTGGATTTTGTAGTGAAAGTGGAGGGATTTTATCTTATTGTCCCACATCGCTCATAGGTGAATAAGGCAAAGTCATCAGCCTAAAATCAAGAGGGAAAGGGAGAAGGCGATATTGGAGGATGGAGGACTGGAGAGGTGTGGAAAGTTGTTCTGGATACTCAGGGTGAGCATACTCAGTTTGTAGCAGAAGCACTTGGCAGTCTGAGAACTCACTTGAGATTTGAAGTCAAGAATTTAAAAGTAAAACTAGACTTTGCTGATTTGTTTCTTTCCCAACAAGTCTAGGTAATTAGATACATATTGGAATAGTTAGTTAGTTAGGCAAGAGGAGAGCAGAGGGAGGGAGTTGAAGGTGTTTTTCAGGGATGACGCAAGGACAGCACCACAGACTGCTCTGAGCAAGGCAGAGGCGAGCATGCTGGGGGAGCCGTGTGGAGCAGTGGCAGGGCCCGCGGGATAGAGATCTAAACGAGGTTTAGGGACTGTTTGTGGGACTATTAGAATAAGTGAACTGGAAGACTAGGAGAAAGGATAAGAGAAGGGGACTTTTGTGTTCTTTGACCTGCCTTAGCAAGCTGTCCACGTGTTAGCACTTCCATGATGCCAGATTCCATTTATTCGCATGCAGCTCACTTCTCCATTACTAGATGTTGCGGTGGAAAGAACTTGGCCCAGGTTCCATCCACTCTGCTGTGTAACTTCGAAAGACCTTAGTATTTTCAGACAATCAGTCCTGAAAAATGAACAAATATATGCCCTCTGTTGCCTGGGAATGGTTACTATTAACAGTCAGACCCACACCTGGCTGGCCCCAGGCTCCGAAAGAAGGTCACCCCGATCAAGGCCTGGCAATGATCAGACAGGAGCTCAGTCCTTCTTGGGGAGGAACGCCTCTGATGCAGACGTTGGAATCAGGCTGGAAGTTGAGAACTAGACTGTGGGTTGTTACACAATCATAAATAAAAAGGAACGAATTTCTAACCTGTCATAAATAGCAACTGGTATGTTGCTTTAAATATGTCAACTTTAATTTCCTGGAAATATTGTCCTTTTTATTTGCTGTTTATTGTGTGCTCTAAATGCACACCTGAAGATGTTTTTTAAAGGAGTTTTTTTTTTAGAATACTTTATACAATGTAAAACTGAACACATTCTATTTTTCAAATCCCTACACCAAGGTGCAGTAGGAAAAAGCTTTCGCATTAATCAGCAGGAATGTTCCAGATTCAATAAGCAATTCAGTGACTTTTTATATGGATTGCTTTTTACAGCACACAACTCACCATTTACATGGGCAGTGAGAACAGTAGTCAACACCGGGGATGAAACATCCCATAGCTGGTAGCTGGAGAGGAAAAAGGCTGCCTTTCCACTTCCTTCTCCACCCTTTGAGGCAGGATATGGGACTTGAGTTGCTTCTCAATTTACGGGGACAGGTCACACTGAACTTTGTGCATCCTGTTGTCCTGCTCTGCTTGTGAATGAGGCACTGACCAGAATCATGCAGTTTATCAAACCCAAACCCTTGGTATTAAGAACTCAACGAACCCCGCAAGGCCCCTCCTCTCCTGTGTGTGTGTGTGGTGGGGGGGGGGGGACTTCTAAATTCATTCAGAATAGAGGAACCAATATCCTCCAAGGATGGCACCGTGAGATCAACCTTTAAGCCCCACCCCTTTTAGAAATACTATTACTAGTGCTAGGGTGGAAAGCCTAGTAGGTGCTCACGTCGCGGGTGGAGAAATATTTTTCACACAGAGATTAAGATATAAAAGTAAAATTTATTTTATCCTTTAGAAGGTTGGAGAGACAGAGAAAGAGAGAGAGAGAGAGAGGGGGGAAGAGAGCAGAGAGACAGGTGATATCCCAAAGAAAGAGAAGGGAGATGCCAGCAGCTGAGGCCAAGTGGCTGACTGCTTTTATGGGGACAAAGAAAAAATAGTAATTGTTGTGGAGTAATTAGCAGGCAGTTGCTAGACATCAGGTTGTCCGTCTTTCTTGTTTCTTCTGTTCCTGGAGACTTGGTTATCTCTGAGAGGTAGTCAGTCCTATCCCAGGGGCTGTGATTTTCCCCTGAGATATGGTTTTGGAGTTTACCCCCCTGCTGTCTGGCCTGGGAGCTTCTCAGGAGCACCTTAGGCTGTAGAAACAGATTTTAAAGGCCGTGAGCTGGGGAATATAAAGATTAAGATTTGCATTTCCTTTCTGGGCTTTTTTCAGGTGTTTGTGAAAAACAGAGTCCAGGCAGGGCACCTGCTAGTTTGGGACAGAAACAGCAAAGAGTAGGGAGAGCTCAAGATTGATCTTTAGTTGTTATTAGAAAATTGGGAAATTTCAAGGCCACCCTAACGCATGGGCAATGCAAAAAATGAAATAAAGTATAGACAAGATTGCGTAGCTTCATGGATCAGAAATAGGAGAGAAACACAACAGAATTGGGGTGTGAAACTGTAAGCAACAGCCACAGGCCTCCAGCCTTCAGAAGTAGAAAGAGACAGGGGTGTGTTCTCTGACACTCCGGGAGCCTGCACACCAAGAGCATGGTGCATAGGTGGCAGGCTGAGAGCCAGGCTTACTGTGGGAACCAGGCCTGGGAGGGAGCTGCTGAAGCTGAGCTAGTGACACAGGCCATACCCAACTGCTTGGCAGTCGCATGCATTGTGCCAGGACCTGGCCCAGCAACTAACTAATAGGTTAGTTGATTTAATAGGTTAGTTGATGTGCCAGGTAATAGGTTTAGTGTTATGCTGATGCGCCAGGTAATAGGTTAGTTGCCACACCAGGTAATAGATTTAGTGTTATGCTGATGCACCAAGTAATAGATTAGTTGATGGGCCAGGTAACAGGTTAGTATTATGCTGATGCAGGTCTTCCGTGAGGGGTGGGGGTCTCAGGCGGCTGATACACTGCCAAGTAATAGATAGGGTTTTCCTTATCAACTCTAGGAAAGGAAATCCAACAGGCTGTCCACACAGGAACTGGTGGCCCTTGTGAAGCCACAGGGATGAGGTAGCAAGAGCAATAGAGAGATGTTAAAACATCTGGGGTGGTCATAGAGAAAAAAGTAAAATTTCTTCAAGATGTATTTTCAAAATAAAATTCTGACTTCACAGCAGAAACCAATACTAACCAAGCAGCAAATTCAACAATCAGTGTTCACTACTGAGTACCAAAGTAGCACAGTACAGATATGATATAAATATTTTTTATATCCTCTGAAAGATAAGTTAAGGATGTATCTGCTTTAAAAAAAATTAAGGAAAGTACTGGGAATATGTTTACCTAAAAGTAAGCAATTTAGAATGTTATAAATGGCAAACATAGTCCTCAAAATTTTAAAAAGCTCTTGAGGTTTAGGATAAACAACCTACCCTTTTTCTCTTTAAAAGAAAGAAAATGCAGTAAATCAGAAGACAAACTAAGTAATGCCTGCCTAGAACACAGCACAGAAAGAGAAAACGATTGAAGATATAAACTCATGGTTGAAAAACCCACCAAGAATTTTCCAGATTGAAGGAAGAAATGAAAAACAGGATAAATAAAAATTAGCCTAGTCATATTGGGGTAAACAGGAAGAATACACCAGAAGAAAAGAAGTTTTTAAAACTACCAGAGAAGAAAGACCCACAAAGGTCAGACAATTAGCAGATTTCTCATTAGTAGCAACAGAGTCCAGGAGACAATGAAGTAACTTCAGTCTCAACATTGCCACCTCCAATCCCGAGTTCTCTCTGTTGAATAGGAAGGATTATCAGAGAGAAATCTGTTGAACAGAAGAAAGATGCATCAGGATAAGTGAGGAGAAATTGAGAGTGGAAATATATAAATTCAAGGGGAGCTAATCTTGGAAAGGGAGAGAAAAAACAAGGAGAGAAAACAGCCAGAACTTGGGACTGGTTCACATTTTTTTAAGCACAATAGCTATTTTTGCCAAGAACACGTAGCATCTCTCCATCACACATTCATGCTCTCTTTGACCTTGTAATTTGACCCTTAATCTCATTGTGAAAGCATTATAATAAGCAGATTAATATGCACATGAACCAAACAATACTTGGGAATTACGCAGCACTCTGGAGAAGGGTCTAGAGTGAAATTTGGAAGAGGTTCGGAAACCTCGAGGGCTCAGGACTGAGAAAATTTAGCTCCCCCTCTGGTGGGGCTTTCTGTAGCCTTCAGAGAAATCCAAGCAGCCTGTTGTTTGGGTTGTTTGCTAGGGTCAGAGGTCAGTCAGAAATGCAGAAGCAGCGGGTGTTAATACCCAAATCCAACTAAACTATAGCTTATAGTTATAACTATAGTGTCTATACCCAACTAAACTATCATTCAAGAATGAGAGCAAAGTCCAGACATTTTCAATTATACGAAGACAAAGTATTTTATCAGCAAGAAAACTTTCCTTAAAAGGGAGTGAAGGGACCCAGAGAAATAAATGAAATGTAAGAAACACTAGAAAGCAAAGAATTTCCAAGCCTCTTTATAATATCTAATTAGCTCATTATAGTTAAAAATTTTAAATTTTGGTTTTAAAGGAAAGGTAAAATTAAAATATTAGAAAATAATAAAAAAGATGGGGACAGATGATTTGTTGGGTACTAAAAGCACATAAAAATCCTTATGCTGTTTAGGAAGAAGATCAAGGATCTAAAATAAAAATGTTTTTTCCATTCAGTCACGCCTTAAGGTACATCTTCCCTATGACTATTTTCTAGGTAGAACATGAAAATTCATAGAGTATGTGTATCTCCAATATAGCAAACTTTGGTTGATGTTTATACGGATAAAACTTGTATTTAGATTCCCTAAATTCCACACAACATTTTAAACAAAATGATGTGTGGGAAAGTTTTGAGTACCTTTCTGAATACCATTGGTCTAACGTGATAATCACCTTTAGTCATTTTAAATAACCTTTTGATGTACATTGGGGATATTGCAAATGCTAAGCAAAGTCATGTTACTGAATTCAAAGTAAATGTTTGCTAATTATCATGTTAATTAATGATCCAAAAGCAATATTTTACCTGTTTGCATCTTAACACCAACTTCATTATTTATTAGCTGGGTATATGTGCGTGTTTCTGCATGTACACTTTTCTTTAGGACTTTGGTTAGTGGTTTGAATTGATGTGTGAAACATCATAATTTTTCTCAATAGAAATAATGGAAAGGAGTATTCAGGGACAATGGCAGAGTGGAAAATAGCAGAAATCTCTCTCCCCACTAGACAACAATTCCACTGGCAGAATCTGTCTGATGTAACTATCTTGGAACTCTGTTATTTATTGAAGGCTCGCATCTTCCATGAGAAAGCTTGGATGGTAAATTGCTGTTGATTCAGATCAATTTTAGCTCTTATCACAGTAGCAGCTACTCATTCCTTACCCCTCTGCTTCATGGCGGGCAGCTCTGCAAGTGTTCCTGGACCAGTTTGCACACAGCTTACAGGAACCAGGGTTATCAGAAAGGATCCTATCCTCCAAATATCAGGTGTATGTGCTCTGATCACTAATTGCTGCTCTGACCACAAAAGTGCAGAACCAAGAGGCCAGTGGCCACCGTGGGTGCATCTCCCTTGTGGTTGAGGCCCCTTCCCCTTTGGTTAAAGTGACTTCCAGGGGGTTTAAAGGATTGGCGCCATTATTTCCTTTCATATTCTCTTTTTCCCCTTTTGGGAGCCAGAAATTGAAGAGTAGGAAATTCAAAAGCCACCACACGTGTGGGGGAAATGAGAGTCACTACAAATGTCCAGGGGAAGGTACAGGCTCAGAAAAGCCCTGAAAAGATCTTAGGTTTACATGTCGGGAATATCCTCAGCACAAAGACAGCTGAGAGCCTACAACAATAATAATAATAATAAAAAAAGCCTTGGGAAAGGGGAGACTCTGATTTCCAAAGTTACCACATTATTAGATTTAAATATCTAGTTTTCAACAACAACAAAACCACAGACATACAAAGACCCAGAAAAGTATGGCCCACTAGAAGAAAAAAAAAAAAAATAAGCCAACAGAAATAGTCCCTGAAAAGAACTGATGGCAGATCTACTAAACAAAACCTTAAGATAACTACCTTGAAGATGCTCGAAGAACTAAAGGGGAGCATGAGAAAGTCAGGAAAATGATGTAGGAACAAAAGGAAAATATTAATAAAGACAGAGAAAACCTAAAAGAGACCAAAAAGACATTCTGGAGCTGAAAGGCACAATAACTGAAAGTTAAACATTCACTAGAGGAATTCGGAGGCAGAAGAAGGGATCAGTGATCATGAAGATAGGACCATAAAAATCATCAAGTCTAAGGAGCAGAAAAAGACTGAAGAAAAGTGAACAGAGCCTAAGGGAGCCACGGGACAGCATCGAGTTGATCATGCATGTGTCATGGAGTCCTAAAAGGGGAAGAGAAAGGGAAGGGTCAGAGAGAATATTTGAAGAAAAATGGCATAAAACTTCCCAAATTTGTTGAAAAACATGAATATAAATATCTAAGAAGCTTAAAAAACTCCACGTGGTATGAACTCAAAGAACCCTCGCCAAGACACATTTTAATCAAATGGTCAAAAGCCAAAGACAAAGAGAATTTTGGAAGTGTCAAGAGAGAAGTGACTCATACACAAGGGATTATCAGTAACATTATTAGCAGATTTCTCATCATAAACTTTACAGGCCAGAAGGCAGTGGATGGATATATTCAACATATTAAAAAAACAAAAAACCAAAAACCAAAAACACAAAAACTGTCAACCAGAATCCTATTCCTAGCAATCTCTCCTTCAAATGTGAGGATAAATTAAGGCACTACCAGATCAACAAAAACTGAGTGAGCTGGTTACCAGGAGACCGGCCCTGCAAGAAATGATAGAGAATCCTCCAGGTTGAAGTGAAGGGACACTACACAGCAGCTAAAAGCCACATGGAGAAATAAGTTCTCTGCAAAGGTAAATATATGGGCAATTATGGAAGCTAGTTGTTGTTGCTGTGATTGCCTTTGGGGTCTTCATCACAAACTCTTTGCCTAGGCCAATTTCTAGAAGAGTTTTTCCAACATTTTCCTCTAGAATTCTTATAGTTTCATGACTTAGGTTTAAGTCTGTTATCCATTGTGAATTGATTTTTGTGAGAGGTATATATCCTGTTTCAGACTTCAACATGTGGCTATCCAATTTTCCCAGCACTATTTACTGAGTAAGGATTCTTTTCCCCAGTGTATGGTTTTGTCTGCTTTGTCAAATATCAGATGGCCATTTGAGGATGGTTTTATATCTGGGTTCTCAGTTCTGTTTCCTTGGTCTCTGTCTCTGTTCTTGTGTCAGTGCCATGCTGTTTTAGTTACTATAGCATTGTAGCATAGCTTGAAGTCTGATAAATTGATGACTCTCAATTTGTTCTTTTTACTTAAGATTGCTTTGGCTATATGGGGTCTTCTCTGGTTCCATATGAAGCATAGAATTATTTGGGTCTGCAAAAAATCATGTTGGTATTTTAATAAGGATTGCATTGAATCTGTAGATCACTTTGGGCAGTATAGACATTTTGACAATGTTTATTCTGCTGACCCATGAGCATGGTATGGTTTTCCACCTATTTAAAATCCTCTTTTATTTCCTTCCTCAGTGTTTCATAGTTCTCCCTCTAGAGGTCTTTTACCTCCTTAGTTAAATATATTCTTAGGTATTTTATTTTCTTTGTTGCTATTGTGAAGGGTATTGAGTCTTTGATTTGGTTCTCAGTTTGACTGTTGTTGGCACATAGGAATGCTACTGATTTCTGTACATTGATTTTGTAACCTAAGATTTTGCTACATTTGTTTATCAATTTCAGTAATCTCATGGCAGAGTCTTCGGGATTTTCTGGATATAAGATCATATTGTCAGCAAAGAGCGCTAGTTTGACCTCTCCTGCCCCCATTTGGATGCCCTTTATTTTCTTCTCTTGTCCAATTGCTTTGGCTAGGACTTCCAGCACCTGATCAAATTAAAAAGCTTCTGCACAGCCAAGAAAACTATCACAAGAGCAAACAACCTACTCAATGGGAGAAATATTTGCATGTTACACATCCAATAAAGGGCTGATATCTAGAATCTATAAAGAACTCAGGAAAATCAAGAAAAAAATCAAACAACCCTATCAAAAAGTGGGCAAAGGACATGAACAGAAACTTTTCAAAAGAAGATAGAAACATATGAAAAAATGCTCAACATCTCTAATCATCAGGGAAATGCAAATCAAAACCACAATGAGATATCACTTAACTCCAGTGAGAATGGCCTTTATAAAAAAGTCCCAAAACAGTAAATATTGGTGTGGATGCAGAGAGATAGGAACACTCGTACACTGCTGCTGGGACTGCAAACTAGTACAACCTCTGTGGAAAGTAATATGGAACTACTCCAAAGAGCTACAAGTAGAACTACCATTTGACCAGCAATCCATATGTATGCCATGGAGGTCCATATGTATACCATGGAGTTCTACTCAGCCACAAGAACGATGGTGACCTAGCACCTTTTGTATTATCCTGGATAGAGCTGGAGCCCATTCTACTACGTGAAGTATCATAAGAATGGAAAAACAAGCATCGCATGTATTCACCATCAAATTGGTATCAATTGATCAGCACTTATGTGCCCATATAGTAGTAACATTCATCGGATGTTGAGCAGGTGGAGGAGGGGATGGATATATTCACACCTAATGGGTGTAGTGCGCACCGTCTGGGGGATGGACATGCTTGAAGCTCTGACTCGGGTGGGGCAAAGGCAATATATGGAACCTGAACATTCGTACCCCCAGAATATGCTGAAAGAAAAAAATAAAAAAATTTTTAAAAAGCTAGTACTATTGAAACTTTGATTTGTAACTCTACATTTTGTTTTCTATATCATTTGCAACATTAATGCCTAAAAATTATTAGTTTATGTTTTTCAACAGTGTGTAAAGATATAATTTTGTGATATCACTGAAAAGGGTGGGGACAGAGATGTTAAAGGAGCATAGATTTGGTATATTAATAAAGACAAGCTGATATAAATTCAAAGTTGAGTATTATAACTTCAGGATGTTAAATGTAGTCACCATGGTAACCACAAAATAAATGGTTAAAGAATATACACAAAAGGAAATACAAAAGGATTATAAATGAATTTCACTACAAAAAATTATTTAAACACAAAATAAATGCAGGAAATAAAGAAAAAATATATAAGATGTGTAGAAGACAAACAGAACAATGACAAAATAAGTTTTTTCCTATTGATAATTATTTTAACTGCAAATGTATTAAACTCTCCAATCAAAAGACAGAGTTGATCTAGAGAGGAAAAATGGCAGATTAGGGGTGACCTTCTTGCTCTCTGCTCCCAGAGTAGCAGGTAAATAACGCGGACAACCACACTTGAGTGGATCACTCTCCCACAGGATCAGCTTCGGGAATCTGCGGAGAAGCAGCGAGGGACAAGCAGAACTGGGGAAAAAAAAGGTGAATTGGAGAATCGACCGCGAAGTATGGAGAGTGGGAGATATACAGTGGGGAACAGAGTGTGAGACGGCCGCGCCCGTGGGCAGGCTGCCCGGGGCAGTGTGATCTGACCCACAGGAGAACGACTCTTCCTCCACTGACCCCCACACCCATGCAGGCAGGGAAGCGCCTGAAGTCAGTGTGAAGTGGTAGCAGGGGCCAACAGGCTGTGTGGAGTGGAGACAGGAGCAGGAAACATTTTGAACTGTCCTGTGTGCTGTGCTAGGTCTGCTTTGGGCAGGGCAGGGACTGGTCCAAGCAGACATTTCCTGGTTCAGACACTTCCCGGTTCCACAGGAAAGAGCTTGGAGACAGGCTTCTCCCTTCAGGAGTCCGTGAGGCCCAGATCTAGGGAGGTGAACACCATAAAGGAGGCTCTGCCTTGGAAATCGCAGAAGATTTGGCTGGCACAGGGTGGGACAGAGTACAGATCCCTCTTACTGATCAGTTGTGAGTCAGTGTGTTAGGAAAGCAGTGGGCTCAGCAGGCGGCTCTTAGAGACAGTGGTGACAAACTCAGCTTCCAATGCCCGCCCATGCAGTCACCTCCAGCGCTGACTCTCAGTGGGTGGGCAGCCACCATTTTGGGAGTCCATAGCCTAAAATTACCGGGGCCTGTTGCACCAGGCAACTGTCTGAGGCATCGCCCCTGCCTCTGCTTGGCAGAGTTGGTCCCACCCTTCGAGGAGGAGAGTAACGAGAGAAGCCGCTTTCTCTCCCAACCCTGTGGACAGTCTTCCCGAGCCAGAGGCTCAAGCTCCACCTTTGAAAGAGTGGAAAAGGGAGAGAGGCCACTTTCTTCGCTGAGTTGTCAGGTGGTCTTGGGCAGCTCTAGTTCCACCCAGCTGCTGGTGCTTTGTGCCAAAAAGATGTAGCAGTGAAGGAGGCCGCTTTTTCAGCCATGACCCGGAGTGACATAACCCACTTCCAGAGGACTCAGCTCCCCACACCCCCCCCTTCGTGCCAAAGGAACTCTGCCCCTGGCTTTTTTTTTTTTTTAAAACCGACTATCGCTGCCGCCTCTTTTTTTTCATCTCTGTAGCTGGGCTACTTTGCACCAAAGAGAAAGCGCGCACCCCTGAGAACATGTAGTAACCAAGGAGGCCACTCTTGCAGCTGAGACACTTGGTCACCTCTTTGCTGCTGCTTGGTAGCTGGTGCCGCCTGCCAAATGGACAGACTCCACAACGAGAAGGGCCCAGTAGTGAAGGAGGCTGTTTTCTCAGCTGGGACATGCAGCCACCTCTTTGCTGTGACTTGGTAGCCGGCACCTCCCGCCAAAGAAACAGTACCCCACTCTTGGAAGTGCGGAGTGGCAAGGGAAGCTGCTTTCTGGGCTGAGACCCAAAGGGGTTGCGGACAGCTCTTGGCTGCCATCAGGCCACTGGTATTTTGTACCAAAGGGACCGACCCTACATCTACAGGCGAGGAGTAGCGGGGCAGGCTTCTTTCTGGTCTGGGTCCCTCAGTGGCCTTGGACAGGGCATCTCCAGCAGCCCTGAGGTGTGCACTTTCTACAAACTAGACAAACCCTGCCCTTGGAGGGGTGGAGTAACGAGGGTAGCCACTTCCTGAGCTGAGACACCTGGTAGCCCCAGGAGGTGCCCTTCCCCCAGTCTGGTGGGTTATCTCCCCCTCTGGTAGGGCAGACCCTGCCCTCAGAGAAGGGGAGAAATGAGAGAAGATGTTTTCCAAGCTGGGTCTTGGCAGTCTCAGCCAATGCCCCTCCCCCAGCCCTCCAGGACAGACTCCACCCTTGAAGGAAGGGAGAAAGGAGAAAAGTCGCTTTCCGCATAGGACTAGCTTGAATCTGTGTGACCTTGGATCTAAGCAAAAGGGGACAGTTTGTTGACTTGGTATAGCTGATTGGTTTTGATCATCTGATAAGACCATAACACAAGGGCTTGCCCTTGGTGCCCAGGCTGTTGTCATCTTAGGGGCTTGTGGTCTGGGAAAGAAAATCTTGACCAGAGTCCTTAGCGATTGCACCAGTTGACACACCCATCAGGAGCTTCTATGCAAGAGTGGTGAAAGAGCCCTGAATAACATATTAGCAGCTCTCTCCTAGCTGCAGATCAAGCAACCTCTGAAGTATACTCTCTTAGGCTCACCAATACCTGTTGCTCTTCCCACCCCATCTAAAGTAGTAACAGGGCTCAAGTAACCCTTGGGAGTGGCATGATATTCCCTGAAGACTGAGGCACCTGTATATCCCATTTGGGGGTTTACAGCTCAATACGAAAGTATTGGAATACCTTGATAACCAACTCCTCCACGCAAAATACAAGCAACAAAAGAAAGATCAATCTCATAGCCCAACACAGTGCCTTTCACCTCAAACAAGTGGTTGATAAAAGAGTCACACACACAAAAGTGATCCACTCCTGGGAATCTAAGCAAGGGAAAGAATCTCACTAATCTCCGTAAGCAGAAGGAGAAGACAACAGGCCAGAGATAACCCAACAGGCTAAAACTCTTCTAAGACAATACAGGACCAGAGCACATCTCAGTTCTGCCAAGGAACGTCCCTTTGGAGTCCCAAAATTAAGTCCATAAACCAGTCCCAGCACCCCCAATCCTTGACAAAGTAACCTGATGAGAAAGAATCAGCAAAAGAACACAGGAAACATGAAAGATCAGAGAGAAGAGTCACCTCCAAAAGACAATATTCAATCTCCATCAATTGATACCAACATAGATGATATGATTAAACTGACAGAGGAAGAATTCTGAATACAGATTGTAAGAAAACTCAATGGAATTGAAGAGAAAATAGAATCCCAACATAAAGAAACCACAAGAACAACTCAGGAAATGAATGGAAAATTTATCCAAAGAAATTGAAATACTATGGAAAAACAAAACAGAAATCTTGGCAATGAAGGAGGAGTTCAAGGAACTTCAAAACACAGTGGAAAGCCTCAAGAATAGAATGGATCATGCAGAGGAAAGAATCTCAGAGCCTGAAGATAATGCCTACGTGCTAAACAAATCAGATGAAGAAAAAGAACTCAGAAACAAGAGATAAGACCAAAACTTACAAGAAATGTGGGATTATGTAAAGAAACCGAATCTTAGAATCATTGATCTTTCAGAGGGAGAAGAAGAAGGTGCACAAGGGCTGGAAAACTTATTTCATGGAATACAGGAGGAAAATATGGCAGGCCTGGCCAGAAATCTTGATATCCAGATACAAGAAGCACACAGAACTCCTGGGAGACTCAACGTGAAAAGGCAATCACAACGTCACATAGTTATTAGGCTGACCAAAGTAAATGCGAAAAAAGTGATTCTCCAAGAAGTTTGAGGAAAGCAACAAATACACTACAAAGGAAAGCCTATCAGACTAACTGTTGATTTCTAAACTGAAACCTTACAAGCCAGAAGGGATTGGGTCCTTATCCTTAATCTACTAAAACAGAATAATGCCCACCCTAGAATTATTTATCCAGCAAAATTAAGTTTCATCCATGAGGAAGTAATAAAGTCCTTCCCAGACAAGCAATCGCTGATGGAATTTGCAAAGACCAGATCAGCCCTACAGGAAGTACTCAGACCTGCATTACATACTGAACAGCGCAATAGACACTCTTCAAAGTAAAATCATTCAAGAGTTAAAGCCCAGAACATGGACTTCATGATGGCTCAAGGAGCAAAACAAAACAACAGGATTTCACCCATCAATATGAATGAAAATCTACCTCAAATCTCAATCCCCTCAATAAATGTGAATGACTTAAACTGTCCTCTGAAGAGACACAGACTGGCAGAGGGGATAAAAATCCACAAGCCTAGTGTCTGCTGTCTACAGAAAATGCATCTAACCCAGAAAGATGCTTTCAGACTAAAGGTCAAGGGATGGAAAACTATCATCCAGGCAAATGGAAGTCAAAAGAAAGCAGGAGTAGCTATACTATTTTCAGATAACATAAGCTTTAAAATAGCAAAGTTAAAAAAGGACAAAGGTGACCACTATATAATGGTGAAAAGGAAGATCCAATAAGAAGAATTAACAATTCTTAATATTTATGCACCCAATGCAGGAGCACCCAGTTACATAAAGCAAACCTGCCTGATCTAAATAGCATGATAAACAACAATGCCATAGTAGCAGGGGACTTCAACACTCCCGTGAATGAACTGGACAGATCTTCCAAACAGAAAATAAGCAAAGAAATAATGGACTTAAACAGACCTCTAGAACAAAAGGGTCTGACAAATCTCTGCAGAACTTTCTACCCAAATAAACCTGAATTTACATTCTTCTCATCAGTCCATGGAACTTTCTCCAAAATTGATCACATACTAGGCCACAAATCAGACCTCAACAAATTCAGAAAAATAGAAATTATACTGTGTACTATTTGGACCATAGTGGTATAAAATTAGAGTTCAATTCCAACAGAAATACTCACCACCTCACAAAGTCATGGAAATTAAGCAATCTATTGTTGACTAAGGAGGAAATACAGAGAGAATTTGAGAACTTCTTCGAACTAAATGATAGCAAAGAAACAAGTTATCAAAACCTGTGGGATACAGCAAAAGCATACCTGAGAGGAAAACTAATAGCAATCAATGCTCACATCCAAAAAACAGAAAGTTTAGAAATCGGCAACCTAATAAATAGACTCAAGGATTTGGAAAAGGAAGAGCAAATCAATTCCAATCCAAATAGAAGAAAAGAAATAACTAAGATCAAAACAGAACTAAACGAAATTGAGAAGAAGAGAATTATACAAACGATCAACAAAACCAAAAGCTGGTTTTTTGAAAAGATAAACGAAATTGACAGCCCTCTTGCTGGATTGACTAGAATCCAAAGGGAAAAGACTCTAATAAACTCAATCAAAAACGAAAAAGGAGAGGTCACAACAGACACCACGGAAATACAAAATATTATTTTTGATTACTATAAAAACCTATATGCCCAAAAACTACATAATGAGGAGGAAATGGACAAATTCCTGGAAACGTACAATCTCCCTAAGTTCACCCAAGAGGTAACACAATATCTGAATAGACCAATCTCAAGCTCAGAAATTGGAGCAGCAATTAAAAACCTCCCAAAATGTAAAAGTCCCAGGCCAGATGGCTACACTTCAGAGTTTTACCAAACATTCAAAGAAGAACTCATAGCTATACCACAGAAATTATTCCACAATACTGAGAAAGATGGTATCCTTCCTAACTCATTCTATGAAGCCAATATCACCTTGATACCAAAGCCAGGAAAGGACACAACAAAAAAAGAATACTTCAGACCAATATCCCTCATGAGTATAGATGCAAAAATCCTCAACAAAATTTTAGCAAATAGAATTCAGAAGCACATCAAAAAAAATAATTCACCATGACCAGGTGGACTTTATTCCAGGGATGCAAGGCTGGTTTGACATACACAAATCTATAAATGCAATTCACCACATAAATAAAAGCAAGAACAAAGACCTTATGATTCTCTCAATAGATGCAGAAAAAGCATTTGACAAAGTCCAACACACCTTTATGATTAAAAACTTTCATCAAAATAGGCATAGACAGTTCATTCCTTAAAATTATCAAGTTTATTTATGGCAAACCCACAGCCAATATCATACTGAATGAGGAAAAATTGAAACCATTCCCACTTAGAACTGGAACCAGACAAGGTTGCCCTCTATCTCCACTTCTATTCAACATAGTGCTTGAAATCCTTGCTACAGTAATTAGGCAAGAGAAGGGTATTAAGGGTGTCCAAATGGGGGCAGATGAGATCGAACTCTTGCTCTTTGCCAATGATATGATATTATATCTAGAAAACCCCAAGGATTCATCCAAGAGACTCCTAGAATTGATAAATGAATTCAGTAAAGTCTCAGGATACAAAATCAATACACACAAATCTGAGGCATTCATATACGCCAATAACAGTCAAATTCAAATCAAAAACGCAGTACATTTTACAATAGTCTTAAAGAAAATTAAATATCTAGGAATATATTTAACGAAAGATGTGAGAGACATATACAGGGAGAACTATGAAGAAATTGTAGAAGATGTGAACAGATGGAAAAACCTACCTTGCTCATGGATTGGTAGAATCAATATCATTAAAATGTCCATACTACCTAAAGTGATCTACAGAATTAATGCAAACCCTATCAAAGTCCCATCATCATTCTTTACAGATCTAGAAAAAATAATTCTACACTTTGCATGGAACCAGAAAAGACCTTGTATAGGCAAAGCAATCTTAAGTAAAAAGAACAAACTGGGAGGTATCAGTCTACCAGACTTCAAGCTGTGCTACAAGGCTGTAATAACTAAAACAGCATGGTACTGGCACAAGAACAGAGGCATAGACCTCTGGAACAGGATTGAGAATCCAGAGATGAAAGCATCTGCATATAGTAATCTAATCTTTGACAAAGCAGACAAAAATATACACTGGAGAAAAGAATTTCTTTTCAATAAATGGTGCTAGGAAAACTGGATAGCTACATGTAGAAGAATGAAACTGGATCCTCACCTCTCACCTCTCACAAAAATCAATTCAAGATGGATAACAGACTTAAACCTAAGGCATGAAACCTTAAGAATTCTAAAAGAAGATGTTAGGAAGACCCTTTCAGACATCGGCCTAGGTAAGGAATTCTTGAAGAAGACCCCTAAAGCAATCGCAGCAGCAACAAAAATAAATAAATGGGATCTGATCAAATTAAAAAGATTTTGCACGGCTAAGGAAACTATCATTAGAGTAAATAGCCTACAGAATGTGAGAAAATATTTGCTCTCCACACATCTGATAAAGATCTGATAACAAGAAACTATCTGGAACTTAAAAAAATCAACAAGAAAAAATCCAACAACCCCATCAACAAATGGGCAAAGGAAATGAACAGAAACTTTTCAAAAGAAGACAGAATAATGGCCAGCAAACATATAAAAAAATTCTCCACATCTCTAATAATTAGAGAAATGCAAATCAAAACCACAATGAGATATCACCTAACCCAAGTGAGACTGGCCTCTATCAAAAAATCCCCAAACAACAAATGCTGGCGAGGATGTGGAGAGACAGGAACACTCTTACACTGCTGGTGGGACTGCAAATTTTCCCTCTATGGAAAAGAATTTGGAGATATCTCAAAGAGCTAAAAATAGAAATACCATTCAATCCAACAATAGCACTATTAGACATCTCCCCAAAAGAGTGAAAGATATGCTATAATAGAGACATCTGCCCCTGAATGTTTATGGCAGCACAATTCACTATTGCAAGGATGTGGAAACAACCCAAGTGCCCATCAATCCATGAGTGGATTATTAAAATTTGGTATATGTATACAATGGAATATTACTCAATCATAAGAAATGACAGTGATCTAGTGCCTCTTATATTTTCCTGGATTGAACTTGAGCCCATTATGCGAAGTGAGGTATCACAAGATCGGAAGAATGGGCTCCACTTGTACTCGCCATCAAATTAGTACTAACTGATGAACACTAGGGTGCTCACGTGGCAGTAATATTCTCCAGGGATTAGGGCAATGGGGTAGGGGGGTAAACCCACAACTAAAGGACATGGGGAGCATTGTAGAGGGAAAGAGCTGCCTCTAACCCTCACTTGGGTGAGGCAAAGACACAAAATGTATCCATAATGTTTGTATCCTCATAATACCCTGAAATAAAAAAAAAAGCCCAAACTTTTTTGAATTGCAAAAAAAAAAAAAAAAGACAGAGTTTTTCAGAATGCATAAAAACAAAACAAAACAAAAAACATGACCCAACTATATGCTGTCTATGAGAGATTCACTTGAGATCCAAAAATACAACTAGGTTGAAAGTGAAAGCATAGAAAAAGAACATTCCATGTAATAATAACCAAAAGAGACCAGGGGTAGCTATAAAATAGATTTTAAACTAAAAAGTTTACAAGAGACAAAATGACACTATATATTGATAAAATATTTATTATAACAAGAAGATATAACAATTATAAACATTTGCACACTTCGTAACAGATAATCAAAACATATGAAGCAAAAATTAAGAGAATTAAAGAGACAGGTAGACAGTCCTACAATAATAGTTGGAGATTTTTATACAATACTATCAATAATGGATAAGACAACCATACACAAAACAAGGAAAAAGAGGACTTCAGCAACATAACAAACCATAGATCTAATGGACACATGCCCAACCCTCTACCCAACAAAAATAAAATGCACATTATTCTCAAGCGCATATGGGACATTTGTCAAAGTAGACCATATGTTAGGCCAGAAATTGTCTCAATGTATTTTAAAAAATAGAAGTTACACAAAGTATATTCTCTGGTCAAAACAGTATAAAGTTAGATACCAATAACAGAACAAAAAATTTTATAAATCACAAATTTATGGCAATTAAACACCATTCTCTTTTTTTTGTAGCAATATGTCTTTATTTTTCATACATGGTGCCACTGCAGGTAACCATCAGAGAACACACTGCTATTTTTGAATATACCGAACTGAACAAAAGCATTTTAGCATGCTGCCTTACCATACATAGAAAACTGGTGAACATCTTCAGACACTAAGACACTAAGACTTGGAAATAAAATGAGTTAACGCCATTTGTTGATATGTTTATGAATCATTCAGCAGTGTTACTACAGGCTGCCTTTGCCTGAAAGCAGAATTACAATCACTCTGGCAGCCACTAGGCAATTCTGCAGGTCTAATGAAGGGTACAACTATCACACCTGTCTCTCAGGGAGATCCCAGCTACAGCTCAGCCTTTTGTATCCTCAGAAGAATGGAAGGAACGGTGGGAGCAGGGCCAGGCTGATTATATGGGAGCCAATTCCTTTGAAAACATCAAGAGGAACTTGACACTTAACCTCCAGTAGAAACACTGCCATTTTCCTGTGGACACATTCTCTTCACAGGCACTTGTTTCTGATACTTAGTATCCAGAGCTGGATTGAGAAAAGTCTGTTACAGTTGGTAGAGGCTTTCACTGAAACTCATCAGATGAGGGGTTTTTTCAGGACAATAGGTAAGAGAACTGGGCAAAAGTTCTACAGCAACAATTCTGTTATATGGACAGTGTTCTTTTTTACCCTAGATTTATTTAGCTGTTTCAAATAAACACCATACTCTTAAGCAATAGATTAAAGAAGGAATCACAAGAGAAATCAGAAAATACCTAGAGATGAAGGAAAACAAAAACATAAGATACCAAAACACAGTGAAAGCAGTGATATGGGGAAAATTTAAAGGTATAAGTAGTTACATTAAAAAACAAACGAGATCTCAAATCAACAAAGTTTATAACTTAAGAAATTAGAAGATGAAGAATAAACTGAGCTCAAAGCTACAAGAAGGAAGAATGTAATAAAGATTAGAACAAAGATAAATGAAACAGAGAACAGAAAATGACAGAGGATATCAATAAAACCAAAAGTTTGTATTTTGAAAAGATCAATAACATTGACAAATCTTTAGCTAGGTGTATTAAGATAAAAAAGGAAGACTCAAATTACTAAAATCTGAAATTAAAGTGAAGAAATTACTACCAATTTTACAGAAATAAAAAGAATTATAAGAGAGTGCCGCAAGCAATTGCATGCAACGAATTGGATAACCTTGATGAAATGTGCAAATTCTTAGAAATACAAAACCTACCAAGATCAAACCACAAAGTCTTAAAGACTCTGGATAGACCTATAACTAGTAAGGAGACTGAATCCATCATAAAAAAAAAAAAAATCTCCTGACCACAAAAACCTGGAACTAACAGCCAAGTCAGTGAATTATACCAAACCTTTAAGAACCAACACCAATCTTTCTGAAACTTTTTCAAAAAATTGACATGAAAGGAACACTACCTAACCATACTATGGGGGCAGAATTACTGTGATACCAATGCTAGAAAAAAAACACTACAAGAAAAGACAGACCAATATCCTTTATAATCATTAAAGCAAAAATTTTCAACAAAATGCTAGTAGACCAAATTCAGTGGCATATTCAAAGGATTGTATACCATGACCAAGTGGTATTTATTTCTGGATTACAAGATTGTTTCAACATAAAAAACTGATCAATGTAATGCAGCACATTAACAGAATGAAGGGAAAAGATCACGTTTATCTGCATTGGTACAGAAAAAGCACTTGACAAAATTCAACATCCTTTTATGATATAAAGACAAAAACACTCAACAAACCAGAAAAGAACTGGAAAATACCTCAACATAATAAAATCCATACGTGAAAAATCCACAATAAATATTATACTGAATGGTGAAGACGGAAATTTTCCTCTAAGATCAGGAACAAGGCAAGAATAACTGCTTTTGCCAATCCTATTCTACATAGTACTGGAAGTCCTAGCCAGAGCAATTAAGCAAGAAAAAGAAAAATAAATTGAAAAGAAAGACATAATATTGTCTCTGTTTTCAGATAATATGTCTTATACATAGAAAACCCTCAAGATTTCACCAAAGAAACTGTTAGGAATAATTTAAAAATTGAGCAAAGTAGCAGGATACAAAGTCAACAAACAAAAATCAGTTGAGGCCGGGTGTGGTGGCTCACGCCTGTAATCCTAGCACTGTGGGAGGCCAAGACGGGAGGATCGTTTGAGCTCAGGAGTTCAAAACCAGCCTGAACAAGAGTGAGACCCCCTCTCTACTAAAAAATAGGAAGAAATTAGCTGGAAAACTAAACATATATGTAGAAAAAATTAGCTGGGCATGGTGGCGCATGCCTGTAGTCCCAGCTACTTGGGAGGCTGAGGCAGGAGGATGGCTTAAGCCTAGGAGTTTGAGGTTGCTGTGAGCTAGGCTGATGCTGTGGCACTCTAGCACAGGCAACAGAGTACGACTCTCTCTCTCTCAAAAAAAAAAAAATCAGTTGAATTTCTACAAACTAACAACGAACAATTCAAAAAGCAAAGAAAACAATTTTATCTATAATAGCATCAAAAAGAATTAAATACTTAGGGCTAAACTTAACCAAAACTGGTAAAAGATGTGTAAAATGAAAATTACAAAACATTTCTGTAAAACAGCTAAAGGAGACATAGATAAATAAAAAGACATCTCATGTTATAGCTTGGAAGAAGATACTAAGATGCAATGATATTCTAAGCAATTTATAGATTTAATGTGATTCTTATCAAAATTCCAGTGGTTTTTTTGAAGAAATAATTAAAAAAAAAACCCCATCCTTGAATTCATATGGAATCTCAAGGGACCTGGAATAGCCAAAACTACCCTGAAAAAGAAAAGCAAAGCTGGCTGACTGACACTTTCTTATTTCAAAACTTACTGCCAAACTATAGTAACCAAGCAATGTGGTCCTGACATACAAACCAAGCGGGTAGAATAGAGTCCAGAAATACATCCTCACATACATGGCCAAATGATTTTTGACAAGGTGCTAAGATGATTCAATGGGGAAAAAAACATTCTTTTCAACAAATGATGCTGGGAAAATTGGATAACCACATGCAAAAGAATCCAGGTGGATCCTCACCTAACACCGTACACAAAAATTAACTCAAAATGAATCTATAGCCTAAATGCAAAACCTAAAACTTTAAAATTCATAGAAGAAAACAGGACAAAATCACTACAGCATTGGATTTGGCAATGATTTCTTAGATATGAGACTAAAGGCTCAAGCGATAACAAGCCAATGAAAAAAATAGAAAAATGGGGCTTGACAAACATTTAAAAAGGTGCACATCAAAAGACACTATCAACAAAGTTAACGGCAATCCACACGAGGGAGAGAATATTTGCAAATACTATATTTGAGAAGGCACTGATGTCCAGAACACAGGCATACCTCAGGGATATTGCAGGTTTGGTTTAGACCACTGCAAGAAAGTGAATATCACAATCAAGTGAGTCACACAACTTTTTGGTTTCCCACTGCATATAAATTTATTATACTGTCATCTATTAGGTTTGCAATAGTGAATATCCCTTAATTAAAAATACCTTATTGTTAAAAAATGACAACAATCATCTGAACCTTCAGCAAGTTGTAATCTCTCAATATTGATGGTTACTAACTTATCAGGATCGTGGTTGCTGAGGATTGTGGTGGCTGTGACAATTTCTGAAAATAAGACAATGAAGTTTGTCACATTCATTTACTCTTCCTTTCACGAAAAATTTCTCTGTAGCATGCAGTGCTGTTTGATGCATTTTACCCACAGTAGAACTTCTTTTAAAATTAGAGTCAATCCTCTCAAACCCTGCTGCTGCTTTTTCAACTAAGTTTATATAACATTCTAACTCTTTTGTTGTCATTTCAACAATATTCACAGCATCTTCACCAGGAGTAGATTGCATCTGACAAAAACACTTTCTTTGCTCATGCATAAGAAGCAACTCCTCATCCATTTAAGTTATATCATGAGACTGCAGCGACTCGGTCCCATCTTCTGGCTCCACTTCCAACTCTAGTTCTCTTGCTGTTTCCACCACATCTACAGTTACTTCCTCCACTGAAGTCTTGAACCCCTCAAAGTCATCCATGAGGGTTGGAATCAAGGTCTTCCAAACTCCTATTAAGGTTGATATTTTGACCTCCTTCCATGAATCACAAATGTTCTTAACGGCACCTGGAATGATGAGTCCTTTCCAGAAGGTTTTTAATTAATTTTGCCCAGATCCATCAAAGGAATCATGATCTATGACAGCTATAGCCTTACAAAATGAATTTATTAAAAATGAGATTTGAACATGAAGATTAATCCTTGATTTACTGGCTATAGCATGGATGTTGTATCAGCAGGCATGAAAACAACATTCACTTCCTCGTATTAATACATCTCCAGCAGAGCTCTTGAGTGACCATGTGCATTGTCAATGAGCAGTAATGTTTTGAAAGGAATCTTTTATTCTGAGCAACAGATCTCAAAAGTGGGATTGCAATATTCAGTAAACCATGATGTAAACAGATGTGCTGTTAATGAGGCTTTGTTCTTCCAATTACATAGCACAGGCAGAGTATATTTAGCAAATTTCTTAAGGGACCTAGGATTTTAGAATGGTAAAATGAGCATTGTCTTTAACTTAAAGTCACCAGCTGCATTAGCCCCTAAAAACAGACAGCCTGATCTTTGAAAGTTTGAAACGAGGCATTGACTTGCCCTCTCTAGCTATGAAAGTCCTAGATGGCATCTTCTTCCAATGTAAGGCTATTTCATCTGCATTGAAAACCTGTTGTTTAGCATAGCCACCTCTTCAATGATCTTAGCTAGATCTTCCGGATAACTTGCTGAAGCGTCTCCATCAGCATTTGTTTTGTTACCTCACACTTTTATGTTATGGAGATGGCTTCTTTCCACAAACCTCATGAACCAACCTCTGCTAGCTTTAAACTTTTCTTCTGCAGCTTCCTCACCTCTCTCAGCCTTCACAGAATGGAAGAGAGTCAGGGCCCTGTTCTGGATTAGGTTTTAGCTTACGGAATGTTGTGGCTGGTTTGATCTCTCCAGACTATTAAAACTTTGTTCATATGAGCAATAAGACAGTTTTGCTTTTTTATTATATGTGTGTTCCCTGAAATATTGCTGTTAACTTCCTTCAAGCACTTTTCCTTTACCTTCACAGCTTGGCTAACTGTTTGGTACAGGATATCTAACTTTCAGCCTATCTCAGCCTTTGACATGCCTTCCTCTCTAAGCTTAATCATTTCTAGCTCTTGATTTGAAGTGAGAGAGGTGAAACTCTTCTTTTCACTTGAACACTTAGAGACCATTGCAGGGTTATTAATTGGCCTAATTTCAATAATGTGTCATTTCAGGGAATAGGGAGGCCCAAGCAGAGATGGGGAATGGCTGGTTGGTGGAGCAGTCAGAACACACCTGTTTATTGATTAAGTTTATCTTATATGTGCCCCAAAACAATAATAATAGTAACATCAAAGATCACTGATCACAAATCACCATAACAGATACAATAATGAAAAAAGTTGAAATGCTTTGAGAATTACCGAAATGTGACACAGAGACACAAAGTGAGCACACGCTGTTGGAAAAATAGAATTGATAGACTTGCCTGATGCAGAGTTGCCACAAACCTTCTATTTGTAAAAAATGCGATATCTACAAAGTGCACTAAAGCAAAGCTCAATAAAGTGAGGTACGCCTATATATCCAGAATCCCTAAAATCCAACAATAAAACAAAACCTGATTCAAAAATGCCAAAGACTTGAATAGACATTTCTTTAAGGAAGATATACAAATGACAAATAAGCACATGAAAAGATGGTCAATATCACTTGTCATGAGGAAAATTGAAAACCATGATAAGATACCACTTCACAGCCACTAGGATGACTACTATTAAAAAAAAAATAAAAGAAGTGTTGGTGAGGGTGTGGAGAAATTGGGACTCTTGTGCACTGTTGGTGGGAAGGTTGGTGGGACAGCTGTGTGGAAAGCAGTGTGGTGGTTCCTAAAAAAATTCACAATAGAATTACAATAAGATACAATAATTCCACTTTTGATATATACTCAAAAGAATTAAAGCAGAGTCTTGAAGAGATGTTTGCACACCCACGTTCACAGTAGCATTATTCAAAATAGCTACAACATGGAAGCAACTCAAGTGCCCATCAATGGATGAATGGATAATCAAGGTGTGGTTATCCACACAGTAGAATATCACTCAGCCTTAAAGAGAAAGGAAATTCCACACATCCCCAAACATGGATGAACCTGGAAGACATTACATGAAGTGAAAAAAGGCAGGCACAGAAAGACAAACACTGTGTGATTCCACTTGCATGAGACACTTAGAGTAGTGAAAACCATGCAGATAAAAAGTAGATTGGTGATTGCAAGGGGCTGGGGGGAGAGGAGGAATGAGATGTAGTTATTTAGTGGATATAGATAGAGTTTCATTTTGGCAAGATAAAAAAATTCTGGTTATGGATGGTGGTGATGGTTGCATAACAATACAAATGCACTTAACACTGAACTTAATAATGGTTAAATTAGTGGACTTTATGTTATGCGTATTTTACCACAATAAAATATTGGGAAAGAAAATTTAAAGTCTGGTTTTTGTGGAATGCTAGGTAATATTGTATATGATTGGTGCTGTTGCTAGGATGACATAGGATATTCAGCAACGTGACAATTTTCCTGAATTACTTAAACATAAATAACAAGAGGCTGGGTGTAGTGGCTCACACCTATAATCCCAGAGTGCTTTGGGAGGCCAAGGTGGAAGGATTGAGGTCAGGAGTTCAAGACCAGCTTGGGCAACATAGTGAGACCCCATCTCTACACAAAATTAAAAAATTAGCAGGTCATGATGGCATGCACCTGTAGTCCTAACTATTTGGAAGGCTGAGGTGGGAGGATCGCTTAAGCCCAGGGGATGGAAGGTTATAGTGAACACTCCAGTCTGGCTGAAAAAGTGAAACCGTCTCACTAAAATACATACATACATAAATACATAAATAAATACCAAGTTTGAAAAATGTTAACCTGATTTTTTCATTAAATGTCTTGCCTTTTAGTGGTTCATGTTCATGTAAACTAAGGTCCCTAAACAATTTAAACATTTAATCTTTGGACATTTTCTTTATACATTTGGAGTACTTTATATCATTGACAATCAGTATTTCAAATTCTACTTATCCTTTAAATGGTTTGGGAGAAAATGTTGATGATATCTTCTAAGTTCTTGATTTATGTGGTAAGTAGAATAATGCCCCCACCCCCAAATATCTCCATATCCTAATCTTTGGAACCAGTAAGCACAGTACATCACATTGGAAAGGAGAATTAAGATTTCAGATGGAATTAAGGCTGCTCATCAGCTGACCTCAAGATAGGAAAATTATCCTGGGTTATCCTCGTGGGCCCAATGTCATCATGTGTGTCCTTAAAAATGGAAGAGAGGGGCTGAGAGAAAGTCAGGTTTAGAGCTCAGAGTGATGTGATATGAAAGGACTCAACCTGCCGTTGCTGGCTTTAAAGATGAAGGAAGGGACAGTGAGCCAAGGAATGTGTGGCCTCCAGAAGCTACCAAGGGCAAGGAAATAGTCTCCTCCAGAGCTTCCAGAAGGAAACACAGCCCTGCCGGCATCTTGATTGTAGTCCAGTGAGACCCATTTTCCAGTGCTATCTTCCAGACTACAAAATAATAAATTTGTATCACGTAAGCCACTGCTTTTGTAATAATCTTCCACAGCAGCAAATAGAAAGCTAGTGTTGTGTAAATTAAAAAAAAATGGAAATATGTTCATGGTAAGCATTTTCATGCAGAACATCTGGTTTTCAGCTTAGTAATATGAGCGGGAGATGCCCATATAGAGTTTGATATACAAGTTAAAATTTTAAGGATAATCACACATATGCAAGAATAAGTATATTTGATAACTTTCAAATCAGAAAGAAAAAAAAGAGAATAAAGAAGAGTTTATAAATCTAAGGAAAGGCAAAAAAGAGGGTGGAAGGAAGAAAAACAAGTGAAAAAACAAGTGAAAAAATTGTAATGTCAGTGATCGCAATAAAACTTAACAGATTAGATTTAGATTTACCTACTTTAAGACAGTTATTGTCATATTTAACATAATGACACAGAAAGGTTGAATATAAAAAGATAGCAAGATGTCAGCAAATTCTTATAAAAATAAAGTTGCTATGAATATATTCATATCAGACGATATAAAATTGAAGGCTTAAATCATTCATAAGAGTAAAAAGGGACAGTACACAAAAGTAAAAACAAAAGTCATGAAAATATATCCCCCCCCAAAAAAATTACCCTGGTATGACTCAAACAACAAAGCTTCAAAATACACACACACAAACACACACGTGCATGCACACACACATGCACACATACACATACGCACACATACACACACACGAAGGAGAACTACAAGGAGAATTTAGTAAGTCCACAATCACCACAATCATAAAAGAGGAGGTTAGTTCAAATGAATTATAAGCTGATAGATCAAATACACTGTATTTTATAAAGAGGTAAGCTATAGCAACATGAATAATAAATTTAATCCAATATGTATATGTAGAAACCTACTCTTACCTCATGGAAAATACCTATCTTTCAACATGGAATATTTGCCAAAAATGACCATGTATGATATTACAAAGTACACTAGTAAACACTTGTACTAGTTATAAAAAATTTCACTGAATTTCAAAGAATTGATATCTTGCAGATCATAATGCAATTAAATCAGAAGTTAAAAACATACAAATATTCTTAAAAAAACTATTTTTGGACAATAAGATAGATATTTTAGGAAATAAAGAAATAAAGTGAAAACTGCAATAGAAATGCAGAGTATTGAGAAACAAATAATATCAAAATCAATCTTCATTTACTTGTCCATTTATTTCCCCAACAAACATTTATTAAGTGTCCACTATCAACCAGGCACAGGGCATGCAGACATAAACAAGACAGACAAAGACTGTGCTCTCACAGAGTTCATATTCTTGCATACTTGGAGGTCAGCTAATAAATGGTAAAGAAATAGATACTGAATATAGTTTATAGTGGCGATCAATGCCTTGGAGGGAAACTGTGTAAGAGGATGGCAGGTGAAGGCGGCGTAAATTTTAGACAGAGTAGTGAAGAGAGGCTTGTGAACGGAGGTGCCCTTTGAGCAGACGTGGATGACAGAAGCTACAGCAAGTGGCTTCGTGGGGAAAGAGCAGTGTGGGTAGCGGAATCGGTGAGGATCAGGGCCTCGTGGTGGGGTCAGCCAGGGAGGCAGAGGCCAGCAGGCGCCTTGCAGACTCTGTAGGAAGTGAGCATGGTACTCCAAAGGGAGGGAAAGCCGCAACTGTGCTTTGAGTAAAACAGATGGTTTTGGAAGTGGTTCATGTATCCAGTGAGTACACAGATCCTGAGGGTCCGGCTCAGTGGATTTTACCTCTGCACACACCCAGGTCAACATATAAAGGGCTCCCCACAGGCAGGGGCTCCCTCACTGCTCTTCTGAGCCACGGCTCCCAGGAGGCAGCCACGGTTCAGATCTCTGTCACCACCAATGAACTCTGCCTGCTCTGGAACTTCATGGAAATGGAGTCATACGTGTGTGACTCTTCCTGTGAGATCCTTCACTCCTCATCACGTCTGCGGGGCTTGCGCGTGGCTTGCGCACATCTGCGGCCCGCTCCGTAGCATCAAGTCCCAATACGCCAGAACTTATTTATCTAATGTAAATAAGCATCCCTGTTGTTTCTGGTTTTCAGCTGTTATGAATAAAGCTGCTATAAACATACTTAGACGTGTGTGTGTGTGTGTGTGTGTGTGTGTGTGTGTGTGTGAAAATAGACATCAATTTCTGTTCAATATGCCTAGGAGTATATTGCTGGAACTAAGAGACATTGAGTGAATGAAAATAGGCAAGCCACAGAGTGGGAGAAGATACTCAGGATACATGTGTCTGCCGACTTATAGAAAGCACCTTTTTAAAATCCCTTACAACTCAGTAAACAAAAGACAACCCTCCCAAATGAGTGAAAGCCTGAGGAGACACTTTAAAAAGAGGAAATTCAAATAGTTAAGCATAAGAAAAGATACATAAAACCATAGTCATTAGGAAAATGCAAATTAAAACCACAATAAGTTATCATTATCCACCCAGAAGAATGGCAAAAATTAAAAATTGAGAAAAGAGAAATTTCTGAAAGTACTAAGTCTTGGCAAGAATTAGGAAGAACAACTAGAAATCTCAGAGCTTGCCGGTGAGTGAGTAAACTGCTACATCACTTGGAGACTGTCTCACTATGTATCCTAGCTACATTCATGCCTGCCTAAGACCTAGAAACTTCACTGTAGATAATATACATTTTTAAAGATGATTGTGCTTGCTAAGGGAAAATAGGGCAGTAGTCAGAGCTGGAGTTGTTAGAAAGTCAAAAAGCTGTCCAGCTACAGAATGGGGTAGATCAGGGGTGCAAAAGGTGACAGGAAGTGGCTGGGTGTCTAACATATTCTGGGAGTAAAGTCAGTAGAATTTTCTGACACACTAAATTTTAATGTGAGGAAAAGAGAAGAATCAAAATGAGTCCTAGGATTTGGTCTGAGCAACTGGCTGCATGGCGGAGCCATTTACTGAGATGCAGAAGGGACAGATTGGGAGCAGGAGGGGAATAGAAATCTGCTTCCTTCGTGTTCAGCTAATATACTGTTAGCCATCAGTGGGCTTGTCCAACAGGCAGGTGTACCCAGGACTCAAGGAAGAGCCAGGACTCAAGATACAAATCTGGGGAGACCTGGGGACAGGATGAAACATCAAGACCCACAGAGGGGTGGTAGGTAGGATGACCATATCTCCCATCTTGTTTAGCATTGAACTCATCCCTTTTTGATCTCAAGAGTGTTCCCTAGTAAATGTTGCATTCCTACGGTCATCTCTATTGTAGGTTTGAGAAATGTTGATGACATTTGCCACGGGGGCTGCTGGGTGGGGCCCATGGCTACAGGGGCCCTTGGCCAGTTGTGTCCACCAACAAGCATTTTTGACCATTTTTTCCACAGTGAGTCATATACATGTTACCATTTTATGTATGTGTTGTGATATGAAAACTTGGGAAGCACTGTTCTGGAGAACGACTGAAAACGGAGATGAGGAAAAGAGTAAAAACCAAGCCCAGGAAAACTCCAATATTTAAAAGAATCCAAGAGAGAAACGAGTGCAGGAGACTGGGAGGGCTCGACGAGGACTGCAGGACAAACCCGAGAGGTGGGGACCTCGACTGCAGCCGTTCATCCAGGAGGGAGCGGTCGGATGTGCCAGCTGTTTCTGGGAGGTCGTCAGGTGGTGGCTGAACAATAACCTTTAGGATTCATAATGTGGCACTAAATTGTCTGTGAACTTAAGAGCAAAACAAGAGCAATTCTTATGGGATAGTGTTTGTTTTGAAAAAATAAAGTCTGATTATAAAAGGATAATTTTTTCAGCTTTATTTTTTTATAATCAAGACGTGATAAATGGGGAAGTAGGAAGAAGAATAGAAGGCATATTGGCATCTCTAGTAATCTATATTTATCAATTAACTTGAGGGATACACTATAGCATGTTTTTGTGCCCAAACGTAGATATGATTTTACACAGTTTTTTAGAAATAAAATATGCAGGAAGGGGAGTGTCTTCATCTGTTTTGTGTTCCTATAATAAAATACCCAAGGCTCGTTAAATTTTAAAGAAGGACAATGTAATTTCTTACAGTTCTGGAGTCTGGGAAGTTCAAGACCAAAGCCCTGGTGTCTAGTGCAGGCCTTCCTGCTGTGTCCTTCCATGGTGGAAGGCAGAAGGGCCAAAAGAGGGTCAACCTACTGCATGTCCTTTTATAAGGGCCCTGAATCCCATTGCAAAGGAGGAGCCCTCATGGCCTAATCATCCTTCAATGACTCTACCTCTCAATACAATCACATCTGAATTTTGGAGGGGACATATTCAAACCATAGCAAGGAGTTTTGGAGATTTGGGGGACAAGAAGAGTAAGTTGTCCCAGAAAGAGAGGGAGAAAAGACTGATACAAGGTTCCCAGCAGCCTAGCCAGGCAGTGCTGGGGGGAACACTTGATGTTGAGGACATGAAGCCAAAATACGGCTGAATGTTGTGACTGTGTGCTTGCTCCAGTCATGGTCGGCTAATTGGGTCCTGTCACTGGTTAAGCAGATTGTTTAACCAAAGCTGGGGCTTTCATGGGCAAATGTACTACAGGTAGGAAGAGGCAACATTGAGATTATCTATGAAGGAGTGATTATTACTTGGGGCCAGGACATTTAGCCAGGAAAGGAGAGGAGCGTATACATGAGCAAGAAAATGGATGAATAATGGCCAATGGCTTGGCAGGCTCCATGGATTGAAGCATTTGCAGTGGTCGAACTGGAGGAAGTGGGCTGGAAAACTGAGAAAAGAATAAAAAGCTCACAATTAATATGTTGGAGGAAATGCTGCTATTAATAATGATCAGGTCAGAATTTAACCATGGGACTGTGTTTCTGAGGCAAAGTGGCAGAAAGGACAATTGCCAGAGAGAAGGTGCAGGGATGGAAAGGGCAGGTGTAGGATGCTTTTGTCTATGTGGATGCTGAAGTCACCAAATATGCCAGCAGCAGTGGTGGGGAGGAGACAGAAATCCAGGTGCTAGGCTCTTTAAGGAACAGTCGGGAACTAGACGCTCATAACTGCCTGAGGAAGGGGCAGGATGTGCCGGGGTCTCCTGGCCCAGCTTCAGGGTTGGAGGGTGGCCAGTGAGGGAGGAGGGACAATAGGGAGTCAGAACAGGTAACAGGAAGATGCATTTCCCACTTCCAGGCCTGGGGGTAAAAGGGTGTGGGGAAATGGCCACCACTTGAGGCGGCCAAAGGAAAAGAAGTGTGCTGAGGAAGAACCAGTTTTCAGTCAGAATACGAGAGGAAAGACATGCAGAGAAGAGGTTGAGGTTCCCAGCTGTGGTTTCTGTGGGGCACAACTGCGAGAGTTTGGAAAGTTAGTGAGGCCTCCAACCATGATGGTATAGTCTAGGGGCAGTGCCTGAGGTTCCCAGGGCTGCGGGGAGTTAAGGAATTAACACTGTTAACACTACTCTGTTGGGCACATGTGGGCCAGCAGTTCTAATTATGGCTTCTCTTGAGAAACTGGGCTGTGTTTGGGCAGTGCTGTGGCCAGAGGAGGAGCTTGAATGAACCAGGGTGGAGCCATGCCTTGGGTCGGGGGGCAGGGACAGAGTGGCTGGCCAGGCCTCTGGACCACATCCTGAGCTCAGGGACCAAAGGAGGCCTGAGGCCCACAGAAATGCCAGCCCAGCTGGAACAGAAATGGCTGACAGGAAGCACGTATTTCCCTCTATATTCTCTTTGATGAGCATGTCTCCGAGTCTAGTGTAGCGGTAGGTGTTAGGCTGAATGTCTGGAATTTGTGATAGGGCAAGCTTACTTCCCCCAAGAGAAATGACCAGCCCTGCAGCCTTCTGTCCTCATTCTCCTTTAAAGTGTATCACCAGAGCTACGAATCGTGCTAAGCCCAAAATCATCTTCACTCGGACGGCTCTCCCTTTCTCTCAAGCCAGGGCCCCTCTCAGTCACTGCTGGGACATGGCAGATGACCAGAATGAACAGGAACCCCAAGATAGTCCTGGCTGAGTCAATGACACACAATGTCTGGATTTATTAATCTCAAAGCCAACGAATGAACAATTCACAGTATGAGTAAGAGGGTAGATTTGGCCATGTTTCAAACATCCAGGCTACGAGAAATTTGTTGGAGGAATACACAAGACCACTATTGTACATAAGACTACATTTTTAACCATTGATCTGAACTACCCTCACACAAGGATCCATGCATGCCTGTATCAATTCAACCATCTCTAAACATGTCTTTTCTGTTCCAGGAAACAGGTAGCCAAAGAATGTAATATCATACAGTAGTTCCCCTTATCCATGGGGGACATGCTCCAAGACCCCCAGGGGATTGCCCAAATCTGAGAATAGTACCATATCAGAGGATATATGTATCTGTGGAGATATATCTATATGTATATATATATAGATATATATACGCACACATACTATTTATAGTGTACACATATATATGAGGGCTGTCTGGAAAGTATCCAGTCATCGTTTTATTTTTTTAATTTTAGCATATTATGGGGGTACAGATGTTTAGGTTACGTATGTTGCCCTTACCCCCCCCCCCACCCCGAAGTCCAAGCTTCAAGTGTGTCCATCCCCTGGATGGTGCACATTGCACTCTTTGTGTATGCATATACCCGTCCCCTCCTCCTCCCTCTCCCCTCTCCCCTGCCCAACATTCAATAGATGTTATTCTTATATGTGCACTTATGTGTTGATCAGTTAATACCAATTTGATGGTGAGAACATGTGGTGCTTGTTTTTCCATTCTTGGGATACATAGTAGAATGTGTTCCAGCTCTATCCAGGAGAATACGAGAGGTGCCATATCACCATTGTTTCTTAAAGCTGGATAGTGCTCCATGGTATACATATACTGCATTTTATTAATCCACTCATGTATTGATGGACACTTGGGTTGTTTCCACATCTTTGCAATTGTGAATTGTGCTGCTATAAACATTTGGGTGCAGGTGTCTTTTTTATAAAGTGTCATTTGTTCTTTTGGGTAGATGCCCAGTAATGAGATTGCTGGATCAAATGGTAATTATACTTGTATCTCTTTAAGGTATTTCCATATTGCTTTCCACAGAGGTTGCACTAGTTTGTAGTCCCACCAGCAGTGTATGAGTGTTCCTATCTCTCCACACCCATGCCAACATTTATTGTTTTGGGACTTTTTGATAAAGGCCAGTCTCACTGGAGATAAGTGATATCTCATTGTGGTTTTGATTTGCATTTCCCTGATGATTAGAGATGTTGAGCATCTTTTCATATGTTTTTGGGCCATTATTCTGTCTTCTTTTGAAAAGCTTCTGTTCATATCCTTTGCCCACTTTTTGATAGGGTTGTTTGATTTTTTCTTGTTGATTTTCCTGAGTTCTAAGTAGATTCTAGTTATCAGCCCTTTATCAGATTTGTAGCATGCAAAAATTTACTCCCATTCTGTAGGTTGTCTGTTTGCTCTTGTGACAGTTTCTTTGGCTATGCAGAAGCTTTTTAATTTGATCAGGTCCCATTTATTTATTTTGGTTGTTGCTGTCATTGCTTTTGGGGCCTTATTCATAAATACATTGCCTAAGCCAATGTCTAGAAGACTATTTCCAACATTTTCCTCTAGAATTCTAATAGTTTCACTCCTTAGGTTTAAATCTGTTACCCAGCATGAGTTGATTTTTGTGAGAGGTGAAAGGTGTGGATCCTGATTCAGTCTTCTACATGTGGCTATCCAGTTTTCCCAGCACCATTTATTGAATAAGGATTCTTTTCCCAGTGTATGTTTTTGTCTGCCATGTCAAAAATTAGATGGCTATATGAGGATGGTTTTATATCTGGGTTCTCAGTTCTGTTCCACTGGTCAATGGCTCTATTTTTGTGCTAGTACCAAGCTGTTTTGATTACTATGGCCTTATAATAAAGTTTGAAGTCTGGTAAGTTGATACCTCCCATTTTGTTTTTATTGCCTAGAATGGCTTTTGCTATGCGGGGTCTTCTCTGGTTCTATACAAAGCATAAAATTAATTTTTCAACATCTGTGAAGAATGATGTTGGTATTTTAATAGGGATTGCACTGAATCTGTAGATCACTTTGGGTAGTATACACATCTTAACAATGTTGATTCTGGTGACCCATGAACATGGTATGGTTTTCCACCTGTTTACGTCCTCTGCTATTTCCTTCCTCAATGTTTCATAGTTTTGTCTGTAGAGGTCTTTTACCTCCTTAGTTAAATATATTCCTAGGTACTTTATTTACTTTGTTGCTATTGTGAAGGGAATTGAGTCTTTGATTAGGTTCTCGGTATGACTGCTATTGGCGTATATGAAAGCCTCTGATTTGTGTGTATTGATTTTATATCCTGAGACTTTACTGAATTCATTTATCAATTCCAGGAGCCTCTTGGTTGAATCCACAGGGTTTTCTAGATATAATATCATGTCATCAGCAAATAGTGAGAGTTCGATCTCTTCTGTTCCAATTCATATGCCTTTAATTCTACTCTCTTGCCTGATTGCTGTGGCCAGGACTATGTTGAATAGAAGTGGAGATAGGGGTCTGGTTCCAGTTCTAAGTGGGAATGCTTTCAAATTTTCCCCATTCAGTATGGTTGGCTGTGGGTTTGTCATAAATGACTTGTATCATTTTTACGTAAGCCCTGTCTATGCCTATTTTGTTAAGCGTTCTTATCATAAAAGGGTGTTAAATTTTGTCAAATGCTTTTTCTGCGTCTATTAAGAGAATCGTATGGTTTTTGTTTTTGCTTCTGTTTATGTGGTGAATTACGTTTATAGATTTGCGTATGTTGAACCATCCCTGCATCTCTGGGATGAAGCCCACTTGGTCGTGATGGATTATTTTCTTAATAAGCACCTGGATTCAGTTAGCTAGAATTTTGTTGAGAATTTTTGCATCTATATTCATAAGGGATATTGGTCTGTAGTTTTCCTTTTTTGCTGCATCCTTTCCTGGTTTTGGTATCAGGGTTATGTTGGCTTCATAAAATGTGTTGGGGAGGAATCAATCCTTCTAGATGTTGCAGAATAATTTCTGCAGGCTAGGCACCAGTTCTGCTTTGTAGGTGTGGTAAAATTCGGGTGTGAAACCATCTGGTCTGGGACTTTTCTTTTTTGGAATGTTTTTTATTGCTGTTTCAATTTCATTCCTTGATATTGGTCTGTTCAGGAATTCTATTTCTTCCTGGTTGAGCCTGGGGAGGCTGGGCATTTCTAAAAATTTGTCCATTTCCTCCACATTTTCCAGTTTGTGTGCATAAAGGTTTTTATAATATTCATAAATTATATCTTGAATCTCCATGGCATCAGTTGTGACTTCTCCTTTTTTGTTCCTGATGGAGCTTATCAGGGATTTTTCTTTTCTGTTTTTCATTAGTTTAGCCAAAGGCATGTCAATTTTGTTTATTTTTTCAAAGAACCAAATTCTTGCTTTATTAATCTTCCTTATAGTTTCCCTGTTGTCAATTTCATTAAGTTCTGATTTGATCTTATTAATTTCCCTTCTTCTACTGGGTTTGGGGTTGGTCTGTTCTTCTTTTTCCAGTTCTTTCAGTAGATTCATTAGGTTGTCTATTTGTGATCTTTTTTATTTTTGGATATAGGCATTTATGGAAATAAACTTTCCTCTCAGGACTG
>RJWJ010011808.1:0-43495 GCA_004363605.1 Indri indri | reverse complement strand
GGCGTCCTGGGGGTTTCCCTCTTACCCCTTCCCCGGGTCCAGGAGCTTTTCCCAGCGCCCAGCTGAGCAAGTTGCCTCCCTTCGTTCTCCTTATTTGCTTTCGGTGCTTCATTTCTCTGTTGAATCCCAGTGTTTTCTCTTAGACAATCTATTCCAAGTATGAATTACCTGCTTCATATTTTTGTTCCTCTCCATGGAGTAGGCATATACTAGCTTCATCTAGTTAGCCATCTTGACTCCTTCCTCCAAATAGGTATCTTTAAAAAGTAATTATATTAATATATATTTTGTCCATTGCACTTTTTGACATGCTATATATATTGTATTTGCTCTGCTTATTTTTATTATCTGTCTCTCATTTCTAGAATGTAAAGTCCTGGAGAAAAGACGCTTTTTAAAACTGATGAATCCCAAGTTGCCAAGAACAGAGCCTGGCACATAATAGGTGCTCAATATTTGCTTACTGAATTGAATCATTCATTACTCCTCTGCTTGTAACACTTCAGTAGCTTCCCATTGCAGTTAGAAAAAAATAAATCCTAACTTTTAAGCATAGTCCACAAGGCCCCACGTGATTTGTCTCTGCTTACCTCTCCACCTCATCCCTAAGGTGCTCGGCCTGCCCACTACCACATTCCAACCATGGGCTTCCTGCACCCAGCTTGTCCCTGCCTTAGGACTTTGCCATTCTCTCTGGCTGGTGTGATCCTACACTTCTCTCACCATTCAGATTTCAGCTTTTAAGCCATCTTCTCAGAGAACCCCTTTCTGACCACCCATTATAAAATAGATACCAGGTCATTATCTGTCACAGCCCTATTTTAGTTCTTTGCATAGTGCTAATTACTATTTTATTTTTTTATTTTAACTTATTGCCTGTCACCTTCCACTATAATAAAAATTCCACGAGTGCAGGGACTTTGTTAACCAATTCACTGTTGTAACACAGAAACATTCTGGCACACCACAGGTACTCAATAAGTGAATTCAGGAGATATATGAAGGCTGGAGATAAGGGATTTGAGAGAACAGAGAAAATAAAGGAGGAAAAAATCATCAAGAAATAATTCAGGGAGGGGGGAGGAGGGGACGGGCATATGCGTACACAAAGAGTGCGATTCGCACCAGCCGGGGGATGGACACACTTGAAGCTCGGACTTGGGGGAGGGGGGACAAGGGCAACATACGTAACCTAAACATCTGTACCCCCATAATATGCTGAAATAAAAAAAAAGAAATAATTCAATGAAATTTCCCAGAACTGAAAGCTTATGAATTTCTAGAATGAAAGAATCCACTGAGTTACTCAGCACAATGGGGGAAAAAAACCCTCATGTGAAGGACATCAAGAAATCTAAGAGTAAGAACATAGATAAGACCCAAAAACTTCCACTAAAACAATCCACAAACAAGCCATATACCAAGGATTGGAAATAAGAGTGCCACAAAAATTCCAACAGCAACAATGGAAGCCAGAAGGCAGCAGAACAATACCTTTGAAATTCCAAAGGAAAATTATTTCTAACTAAGAATCCTATACTCAGTGACCCTATTAAGTATGAAAGTAGAATAAAGATATTTCCAGATACTCATTATTTTAAAAATTCAACTTCCATGCACCATTTCTCAGGAAGCTACTGGATGACGTTTCACCAAAATGAAGTAAATGAAAAAGAGCAAAAACATAGGATAAAGAAATAGAAGCAATGCACAGGTGAGGAAGCAGCTATTCCAGAGTCCTGGTCAGGGGACTTCAGAAGAGACACATTAAGAAAATACTGGTACATGCACTTGGTGCTGAACATCCTGAGATTTTTGACAGCTGGTGAAGAGTTCGGGGCATAGAAAATGAAGCAAAATTGGGGGAAAGGCAATTATTAACTCCCCAGGGAAGACAAAATGTTGTGTGGGAAGCAAAAGTAATCATGGCCAGATGCATGGCCCAGGTGTAAGTAGCTTTTACATACGTAATAATTAGCATACTGAATACCTAATCAGTTAGGACTGCAGTGAAAGGATGAGGGTGGGTGGGAAGAGACTGTTTGTGTGTGTGCTAAGGGACAGAGAGCAGAGGGCTAAATCTTTCTTCTCCACCGCGGGAAATCAGAGGATAAGGCCCCAAGCTTAAGTTGTTCAGAAAAAATGAAGGTAAACACCAAAATAGTCTGCCAAAGAGGATGAACTGGGTCTCTAGGAAGAGGAATGGGGCAGGGGAATGTTCTTTTTTGTAATAAGCATTGTAGAAATAGTTAACCATATGTGCAAGTATAGTTCATAAAAAACTAAAAAATATGACTATAAAAAATACAAATAAAAAACTTAAATGAGTCCACAATGAGAGTACAGGGTAGAAAAATGCTCTTTGCCTGTAGGGTAATCTTAGAGGTAGTAATGCTCTCCCTTTTCCATCTCTAAGATGGTAATTTTTTAAAAATCAGAAAGGACAGACAAAACAGTTTGAAGGTGTTAGGAGACAAGACTGAATCTCTGTAGTTCTGTTTCCCTGAGGACACTGCTTGTTTTCCAAGGAAGGATTCTAGGTGTGCCATGCTGGACGTCGCCCCTCCCAAGGAGGCTCATCACGTGCTCCAAGATGCTGGCCCTCAGCCGAGGGGCTCCACCGCAGGAGGGAGAGAGTGGTGGGGCCATGCAATGGCTGGTCTGGGTCCCATGGGAGACTCTTTTCCGGGGACTTCCAGAAATGACAGCATGTACGTAAACAGAGGACAGAAAGCAAAGTCCCAGAGTTCTAGTCACAGAAGAAAAACCCTGGGCTGCTGCTATCAATGGAATCTCTTTGTATGCAGATTGAGGTCTGGTGACATCCGAGTTATGTACATATATATATATATATATATATATATATCTCCAGGCTGTTCATTCGACAAGTATCTACTAAGCACCTACCCCGCGCCCAGCGCTGCACCAGGCGCTGTAGAGAATGCAAGGTAAGGTTTGGCGTCCGCCCGCTAGGAGCTTACAAAACTAGGGGCAGAGATAAGATGTACATGGGACTCAAGCAGCATGTGACACATACAAAGTGGGCAACTCCAAGACAGTGTGGCGGCTAAGGGACCACCAAGACCCAGAACTGTCGGAGTAGTCTCCTAGAGCAGGGGAGGAGTTACATGAGGGGCGGCAGAGTGCTTGCAAGGGGCAAGGTCGAGGCTGGGCGTCGATCCGGCGGGAGCAGGGAGCCTACCTGCACAGAGGCCAGGACTGGGGACACCTTATTCCCTCTCTTGACACTCCTGCCACCCTCCTCTCCTCTCCCCACACTGCCTGGCTGCCCATCCCCACTCCCTCTTAGGAAAGTGGAACCTCGATGCTGAGTAGGGCCGGGGACAGAAGCTTAATACCCTCCTGGAGGCAGAGGAGCCTTTGCTGCTCTATTTGCCCCAGCGTTCTTAAATATGCTGATCAAGAGCAGGATGCACTAGATTGTTTTAAAAATTCCCCTCATAAGGAACAAGCCAGAGAGATAATTTATTGATCACTGATCACAGCTGTTAGCCCAAAGCCACACGTATCTAGGTCCTTCCCCCAAGACCATACATGGTTCCAGGGATTTTGGCTATGGAGAGCTTATATGCTTGGCCTCCGTTTCAGAGGAACATGAACTCCGCTCTGGACCTCATGAGACGATTTCCACCGGCACTCTAGGCCTTAAATGATCTAGAAAGCTCAGTGGAGTTTCACTGTTTATTTTCAGGATTTTCATGTATGCTAACTCTGAGTTGGGGTCGGGATAGGGTCTGTATAAAATGCCAGGGAAGGTGGGCAACAGATATCTGGGCAAGGGGGAACCTACAGGGTTTGAGGACAGTGAAATGGTCTCAGGTGTAATTGACTGGTCTTTCCCAGGTCTTGTTGCGCTGGGCAAGAGAATGCTGCCTCACCCCAATTCAACGACGAAAAGTGCAGAGCTGGGGCCAAGGCAGGGGTCAAAAAGGAAAGGAGCCCTCATGGTCTTCAGGGTGAGAAGTTCCCACAGGAAACCAGCAGGATGTGGGGAAAGAGTCCAGTTAGGGCAGCACTCGTGGAGCAACAGTACTGAGTGAGGTCTCGGGGCCACGGCGATGGGGAGGCAGCTGGCAGTGGATGCGGGGTCCCTCCCCTCGCCTGCTCCAGGTGCTCATGCCAGACACCCCATCCCCCCCAGTCAGAGAGTTCTGGAATTCCAGAGAAGTGAAGCATCGCGGGTGCGGGGCCGGAGGCAGGTGCCGGGGCTCAGGGTCTCAGCAGGAGGCGCGTTCCTGGCCACTTGAGCCACAGGAAGGGGACCAGGCGCCGGGTGAAGGTGGCGGTGAAGGTGTAGATGAGTTCCTGCGACTCTGCGTTGGTGAAAGTCACGGTGCCCCCTTCGTAATCCAGGGCGATGCCCACTCTCCGGGGCCGCAGCGCGGGGAAGAGCTCAGCCTCGGGGCTGGTGTTGGCCCAGATGCCCGCAGAGGACAGGCGCAGCGCCCACACCCCGTCCTCTGGCCGCAGGGAGAGGTCCCCCTTCCTCTTCACAGAGTCCCTGGCCACGCCCACCATGCAGCTTTCCAGAACCTCCTCCTCTTCCTCTTCTGCTTCTTCCTCCTCATCACCCAAGGACTCCTCGTCCTCGTCCGTTTCCCAGTCGTCATATCCATCCCCATAGCCGGCCTCCTCTTCCTCCTCCTCCTCTTCCCCCTCTTCCTCCTCATCCCCCTCCTCTTCGTCCTCAGACCAGCCCTCCCGCTCCACCTCCACTTCCCAGTAGACCTTGCCCCAGGTGAAGCCCTTGCTGCCCAGCACGCCCGGCTCGCAGTCGAACTGCTGCGGGTGCAGGTAGGCGCTCTTGTACAGGCTGCTGTAGGTCACACACTTCCAGTCCTCCGACAGCTGCAGGTACCCACTGGCCGACTGCGGGTCCAGGGTGACACTCACTGTGGGGACAAGGGAAAAAGTAACAGTGTCACTGTTTTTAAGTTATAAGGAATAATGTTTATTTTGACAGTGTTAAACAAAATTAAAGTTGCATACATTAGTAACATAACTCAACATCTGGAATTTGGTGTTAAGTGTGACACATTTCCTTGCTTTCCCAGGTTCTGTTAAATCACCATACCAAAACTGCTTTATAAAACGGATGCAGAAATTTAACTTTACTGTTCTCGCTTATGCTCTGATTCCAAATGAAACTTTTCATAAGCTGCTGCTATCTCTGGGTCCACCCCATCATCAATATCATGGATCACCAGCCCCCGATAAATCTGTTCCACCTTCTTCATAATCTGGAGAGCAGTCCTCTCTCTCTCAAGTAATTCCTGATGTTCCTCTTGGTCATCTGGACTGGCCACAGTGAAGGAAAGCATCAGATGTGTGATGTTGGTTCACGCGTAAAGTAGTTAGGATCGTTTCCAGGTGCTGAAATTGCATGGACTCTACCCCAGTTACTCAACCGGAGTTCTACCAGCTTCCAGAGTTTCTATTTTAGATCTCTGCGGCAGTTTGCATCTAGGACAACATTTTCAATTCTCTGAATAATTTCTTCCGTATCACTCTTTCCTTTTTCCCTCCAGGCATCTTCTGAAAACGCTGTCAACTTCAGTAAATTTACTGCAGAAATCAAGTTATCATCCATATGATTAGAAAAGAGGATATTCGGTCCAGCGCAGTGGCTCACGCCTGTAATCTTAGCACTCTGGGAGGCTAAGGGGGGTGGATGGTTTGAACTCAGGAATTTGAGACCAGCCTGAGCAAGAGTGAGACCCCGTCTCTACTAAAAAAATTAGCTGGGTGTGGTGGTGGCACCTGTAGTCCCAGCTACCTAGGAGGCTGAGGCAGGAGGATGGCTTGAGCCCAGGAGTTTGAGGTTGCTGTGAGCTAGGCTGACACCATGGCACTCTACTCAGGGCAACAGTGAGACGCTGTCTCAAAAAACAAAAAAAAGGAAAAGAGGGTATTCAGCAACTACCAAAGACCAGCCTGAAAAACATCTCTTGTAACCTGTCCATTTGTTGCCTAGATCTCCAGGTGAAGATAAAGCTCTCCCCAAAAAGAGTACAAACGCATGAAATTGTTTTTGAGTAACCTCTTGCAGCTTGACCTTTAATTTCACATTAGGTCCAACATCTGAGGAGCGGCAATCGGCAGAAGGCGCCGCTCCGTGAGCTCCTGGTCTGATGACGGCACAGGTAACCACATGGGCGGGCTCCCGCGTGAGAGAACGCGGGACAGACATGGCCTGTCGATAAATGAGTTCCACACGTTGTTGCAAAACACTGTCGTAACCCAACCACTCAGGGTCTCTGCAAACTGTTCAATTTCAGTTTCAACACCGCCAGCCTGCTCCGTAAGAAGATTCGAAAAGTCCTGAGCATGCGTGAGGATTACCCTCACAGCCATCCCCAGAGGATTCTGTGTAATCAGAATAACCTGCTCGGGAAACGTGGGGGCATTCACACACAGCCTGGACATTAACACAGGGGCTACAGCCACCAGGGGCGTTAGCCTCTGCTGACTCGGAGTTCCGCTGTAAGATTTTATCCTGCCAACTAGGTGGACTCTCGGGGGCCTGGCTGGCTCCCGGCCAGGCCTGACCCACGCCATGGTTCTCAGGACAGCAAGTGTAAGAGACGGCTGGGGGCGCCACCAGTCTCCGCAGTCCAAGGGGCGCCATTCACATCCTGGCCTACGTGAACGGCGGCTCTTGGTGGTGTGCAGTGAGCGACCTAACTGCAGGGCTGAGCGGGAGCACCGCAGTGGGGCCTTAGGCTGCCACTTCCGTTTGCTCAGAACGCAGGAGCCGTGAGGCCGGCAGATGAGAGGAAGCTCGGTTACAGGGAAAGGACAGGTGGTACGACCTGTGAGCACAGAATAATCAAACATGGGGCAGAGGAGGGTCGGAATAGCAAGCGGAGGTCTCTATTGCATTGATCAGAAAACGCAAGGAGGGAGGGAGCTTCTGGTTTGCAGCTAGAAAATTCTTCCTATTGCAAGGGGCTACCTGGGGCCAAGGGAGCGGTCAGGACGGGGAGTTCTCTACATGTGACATATTTGTGGGAACACCCTTCGGACACTCACCTGTCTTATATTCCAAGTCTCTCAGCAGCTTCCCTGAGGAGAACAAAGGACAAAAATGACCCTCAAGCCCAGAAAATCTGTGGGCCCATTTCTTCCTCAGGCGGTATTGCTTTCCTGACAGGGCTCCATCCCCACGACAACAAGCAGGAGACCCTCGGAAGAGTGAGGCTGGAGAATGACAGACCGGACCCTCTCTCTACATGGTGGCCCCACTGTGACTCCCACCCGAACACTCTCCCCAGCCCTTACCTTGGAATTCCCTCAGGCCTCGCTGTAGAGAGAGGAGCTTCTCTGAGAATTCTCCTGTCCTTTTTTTAACCACCCGCGCAATGGGTTTCCCAATCCAGAACTTCTTCCGTGGGTACCTAAGAAGATGACAGACATCACAGCCTGTTACTTAGCTCTTCTTACTGTTCTGCATATTTCTCTCTCAATCCTCAGGACAATGTTGAAGTGGGCAGGAAAAGTATGATTATTCCCAGACAAGTGACAGAGAAACAGGGACCCAAAGACACCAGCTGAGACAGGGCTTAAGACATCAGCAGACACCACATCCAGAGCGCTCCGTCTCCTCAGCCCCACTTCTAGTCTCCACTGTCCCACCTCAACCAAGGACGGTGGGCCAAGGAGCCACAGAGAACGTGCTCAGGTTCAGAGCAAGTACCCAGTTCTCAAGAATGTGCTCCTACTGCCCAGAAGGGCGGCAGGATGACCACGGGTCGCAGGCCCCTCTGGCGCCATATTGCTCCCCATTAATCCAAAGGGACCCTGGGAGGAAGAGGGGAGGATACACCAGGGAACGAGGTGCACTGTGGGGACGAAATGCTCTCACCTGCTGAGGGAGTCCCTGGTGTCCTCCTAGAAGGGAAGAAAGCACAAGAATCAGTGTGGACCAAGCACGACTGGAACCCGTACGTGCCCAGCACTGCACGAGGCGGCTGATCAGTGAACAGAACAAACGTGGCCCCTTCTGTGTGGAGCTAACATGCCAGTGGGGGCACTGGATGAATCAAGAAAACAAAATCGTCACAATGACAGAGGTCACCAGAGGTGGGGGACGAGAGGGCCAACCCATCTGGGAGACACTTGTGCCGAGGACGGAAGGATGAGGAAGGATGAGGAAGGACTGGCCGGGAATAGTGGCAAGCGGGTGAAATGGGAGGCAGCAGGGCCAGGTCACGCGGACTGGGCATGTGCGGTGAGGAGTGTGACACCAGTTCCGTACAGTAGAAAGCCACCAAAGGGTTTCAAGTAGGGGATGACACACGTGAGCTGCTTTCCACGTTGCTGAGACTGGTAAGTATCCACCAGAGCCCGTTCTCTCTTCCCTTTAATAACGGAATCCCTGGAATTACTGAGGGTCTGATGGCCACTGAGGAAGACCACATTTCCAGATTCCCTGCAACCAGGTCTGATCATGTGACTAAGTTCCAGCCAGTGGGATGTGAATGAATGCAGTAACTCTAATTTCTGGGGCTTGTCCTTTGAAAAAAGAAAATTGCTTTCTACTTCCTCTTTCCCCTCTGGCTGAATTTTGGACATGGTGATGGTGAGCGTGACTTTGACCACACAGCTGAGGACAACATCCCTAGAAGTTGGTGGAACCACATGGAAGTAACTCAGCTCCCTGGGTGAGCTTCCGGACAGCCACTGTGACAGCTGTACGGCCCCACATCTGAACTGTGGCTGAGACAGAAATAAACTTGTTTTGTTTGGGTCACTCTCCAGTGGCTAGCCAAAATCCTTAGTGACCAATCGCTTGGCTGCCCCATGGAGAATGGATTCAGCGAGGCGACACGAACAGGGGGAGGCCTGTCCAGAGGCTGTTGCTGTGGACCGGAGGAGACAAAAGTGGCCTGAACTAGGCACTAGGTTAGCGGCAGAGACAAAAGAGAGAAGCGACACATTCCAGGTGTGTTTCTAAGACAGACTCAACTGCACGTGCTGGTCAGGGATAATCAAGGACAGGCGCAGCTTGAGCAGGAGGCAGGATGCTGGCGCTGTCTGCGTGACGGCCAGGACCCGGTGGGACGGGGTGCGTGGGAACGGGCTTCTTTTGAGATGCTGCTTGGATTCCCTTTTGTGAGTCAAAGCCTCAAAAATACTCCGTATTAACTGATTTTTGCCTTCCTTTCACTTGTTCCACAAATATTTATGAAGTGCTTCCTATATACCAGGCCCTAATCTAGAAACTTGGGGTAGAGCAGTAAAAAAAAAAACAAAAAGAGGGAACAAATCCCTACCTGTGTGGAGCTGACATTCTAGCAAGGGGAAGCAGACAACAATGCAAGCAACGCATCACATATGCGAATGACAAGCACTGCGGGAACACGGGAGCTAAGCGGAGTGAGGATGGGTAGGGCAGGCTGGCTTTCCTGCGAGGGTGAGATTCGGGAAACAAATGCAATCACCAAACTGTGGCTACTGCTGACGGCTTCACAAAGTCTAGGGCAGAGAAGAGGCCAGAGCTACGCCCTGCCCCCGCTGTAAGGCAACTGCCCAGAGACTGGCTGCAGTTTCTGGCAAATCCTTCTAACGCGCCCCTCAAAGCAAGTTAAGTTCACGACAACTTCAGAGGACAGGGTGACAAAGCAGACCGCATGTGCCAACAACTCTGCTCAGAAAGGTGGCACGAAAGAGCAAACGAATGGCGCAGTACCTGGCTGGGGACTCAACCGGGCGTGTTTCCTGATGTGGGGATTGCTAGAACGGAGAGGGACAATCACACAGGACAAAGAGGGTCCTCTGAGAGTCAGAGGCTGCGAGCAGCCCAGGGAGGAGGGTTCGTTCCCGAGGGCAGGGCAGGAAGACTGGGGAGTCCCCACCTGCAGCCACGCACGCGCCTCTGGAGGGAAGCAGTGTGCCCGAGGCTCCTGGTGCCGCCATGAAACAGGCCATCGGACCAGAGCAGCGCGGCTGCGGCCATGTGCTGTGGCAACCGCCTGGTTATTATCAGAGCATCAGGAAGGTTCTTCACGGACGGGCGGTGGGAGGGGCGGAGGTGCAGGCCTACCACCTGACTGCAAGGCTCACCAGGGCTCACCTGGGGAGGACGCAGTGTCTCTCTGAGCCTCTCATCATCCCATGCCCTTTAAGGTCTTCCTGATGCTCCGGGCCCAGAGGTCTGTCCTTCCCTGTGTATCGCCTTTATCAAAAGGCCTCTTCTGTTTTACACATTTTGTGCTGCTGCTTCTCCCTCTCACCTGTATTTCTCTATTAGACTTTGGGACTACATTTTGGGTCTGTTTCCTACTGTCCTTAGGCAGCCAAATAGTCTCTGGGTAAATACTGGTGATAATTAAGGAGTTAGCCGGCTAGTTCCCTTGCAGCAAAATCAAACTCAAATAAACGCACAGACAAAACCCACCAGTTCCATTCTTCTGCATGTGGATGCTCAGTTTTCCCAGCACTGTTATCTTAAAGAGACTGTCTTTTCCCAACATGCTTGTGGTGACTTTGTTGAAAATCAGTTGGCTATAAATACATGGATTTACTTTTGGGTTCTCTAGTCTGTTCCATGGGTCTAGGTATCTGTTTTTGTATCAGTGCCACACTGTTCTGGTTACTACGGCTTTGTAGTATATTTTGAAGTAAGGCAGTGTGACGCCTCCAGCTTTGTTCTTTTTGCTCAGGATGGCTTTGGCTATTTGGGCCCTTTTTTGGCTCTACACGAATTTTAGAATTGTTTTTCTTTCATCAGAGTTTTGTTGTTTTCATTGTAGAGGTCTTCCACCTTCTTGGTAAATTCATTCCTAGGTATTTTATTTTTTTTTTTTTGGTAGCTATTATAAATGGGATTGCTGTCTTAATTTCTCTCTCAGCTAGTTGGTTACGGTGTTATGGCGCTGCTGATTTTTGTACGTTGACTGTGTATTTGGCAACTGAATCCGCTTATTAGTTCTGACAGTTTCTTTAGGTTTTTCTCTATATAAGTACAGTCAGTATGGAAAACAGCATGGAGGGGTCTCAGAAAACCACAACTAGAACTACCACATGATCCGGCAATCCCACTGCCGGGGATTTGTTCACAGGAAAGGAAGTCAGTATATCAAAGGGACACCTGCACGCCCATGTTTATTGCAGCGCTGCCCACGACCGCTAAGACGGGGTCAACCTGAGTGGCCATCAACAGGCGTATAAGGAAAATGTGCTATATATATATAATGGGATACTACTTGAGCCACAAAAAAGAATGAAATCTTATCATTGGTGGCAACATGGATGGCCTTGCGGATATTATTTAAGCAAAATAAGTCAGGCACAGAAAGATAAATACCAGATGCTCTCACTCACTCGTATGTGGAAGCTAAAAAAAAACTGAGCTCATGGAAGTAGAGAGCAGAATGGTGGGTACTAGAGGCTGGGAATGAAAGGGGGAGGAGAGTATGGGGAGCCCTTGGTTAACAGATACAAAGTTACATTTACATGGGAGGAATAAGTTCTAGTGTTTCACAACACTGCAGGGTGAATATGGTTAACTATAATTTATTGTATATTTTTAAAAAGCTAGAAGAGGCCAGACATGGTGGCTCAGACCTATAACCCCAGCACTTTGGGAGGTCAAGGTGGGAGGATTGCTTAAGGCCAGGAGCTCAAAACCAGCCTGGGCAACACAGCCAGACCCTGTCTCTATAAAAAAATAAGAAAAATTAGCCGGCTGTGGTGGCTCACACTTGTGAGGCTGAGGCTGGAGGATCACTTGAGCCCAGGAGTTGGAGGCTACAGTGAGCTACGAATCCCACCACTGCACTCCAGCCTGGTGACAGAGCAAGACCCTGTCTCACAAAAAAAAAAAAAAGAAAAAAAAGCAAGACGAGAGGATTTTGAATGTCCACAACACAAAGAAATGCTAAAATGTTTGAGGTGATGGATATGGTAATTATTAGTACTTGGATTTGATCATTATTCATTATATACATATTATTACTCTGTATCCCATAAATGTGTACAATCATTACAGTGTCAATTAAAAATAAGAGGAAAAAACAAAAACAAAAAACCCCACCAGTAGCAACATTTCCTGTACTAGTTTGAAGCAGACACCCATTTTTCTCTCCCTTCCCTTGACCTTACTGAAGCTCCCCCAAGGGACAGCTTCAATCTGAGTGCTGAGTCACTGAAGGCAGAACCTCTGCTTTGGGGGCAACTCCTCCGACAGATTAGGGAAAGGCACCCGTCCAGGCAGACACAACTGGACTGCAGCCCCCCCGGCATCCTAAGCCTCCGTGGGCAACTGCACCTCCACACATGGTGGTGGCCGTGGGGAAAGGAAGGATATGCATCCCTGAAGGAGAAGGAGGGGAAGAGAGGAGGCAGGAGAGGGGGAAGAGGGAGGAAGGATGAGAGGAGGGGGGAGAAGGAAGGTAGGAGGAGGGAAAGGAGGGGAAGGGTGGAGGAAAGGGAGAAGGTGGGAGGAAGGGGGAAAGGAGGAGAGGAAGGAGGAGGAAGAGGGAGGAAGGAGGAGAGGAGGGGGGAAAGGAGGGGAAGGGGGGAGGCAGGGGGGAAGGAAAGGAGAAAGGGGGAAGGGAGAGCAGCGAGCGAGCCAGTCGGAGAGTCCGATGAGAGAAACGTGAGGAAGCGTGGCATCGGAGGGGAGGAGACGCTGGCTGCACATTCTGGACAAAATGGGAGGAAACGCAAAGAGCACAGAGTCTGGCAGTCAGGACCCGTGAGCTCGAGCTTTTACCTGATTCCTAACCTGCCCCTCTGCCTGGGACAAACTCCTTCCACTCTCTGGACCTCAGTGACTCCATCAGTAGGGGCTGGACTGGAAGAGTCTAAAATCCCTGACGGTCCCCATTCTGTGTGCCTGAATCCAGGACGCCAGAGCAGGCAGAGGCCACCTGGCTACGCAGTCCGCACTGGCACACGTACTGGGGGAACTGCCGTCCGTCCCCTCCTCACCGTGCCCCATGAGGGAGACCCTGGGCGGTCCTGCCACATGGGGGAGGACCCTTGGGTGGCCAGCCCCACCTCCCCGTGAAGGCGGGAAGAGCAGCGCTCCGCCCCTGCGAGGCTGCCAGCCCCGTTCAGGGCAGTGTCATGAGAGGTCCCCGGGGAGGAGGTGCCATGTGGTCGCATCCTCACAGCCTGCTCTGTGCCAATCCAGGAGGCACCCTGGGCCTCGCGCCCACTCTCCATCCTGCTCTCTGTGGGGGACTCCACAGTCCCGGAGAAAACCTCACCACCCTGTCCCCTTCCCCTGCTGCCCATCTCCAGACCCTCCGGGTCTCTGAGAGGAGCCGCCAGTCAGCCCTCCCTCAGCTACCCCCAACCATGACACCATAAAAAGCTTCACGGGACAAGTGTCCCCCAGTGACTTGTTAGATGGCAGTGACAAGAATGGAGGACAGTAATATTAATAACTTTCCCTTCCATTTTTACCACACTTTTATTTTTTATTTTTTTTTTTTAGAGACAGAGTCTCTCACTCTGTTGCCCGGGCTAGAGTACCGTGGTGTCAGCCTAGCTCACAGCAACCTCAAATTCCTGGGCTCAAGCAATCCTTCTGCCTCAGCCTCCCGAGTAGCTGGGACTACAGGCATGCGCCACCATGCCCGGCTAATTTTTTCTGTATATTTTCTATATAATTTCTTTCTCTTTTTTTAGTAGAGACGGGGTCTCGCTCTTGCTCAGGCTGGTCTCGAACTCCTGAGCTCAAAGGATCCACCCACCTTGGCCTCCCACAGTGCTAGGATTACAGGCGTGAGCCACCGTTCCCAGCCTTTTACCACACTTTTAAATGTAATATTTTAAGCATATTTTTGTAGAAAATTTATATTTTGAAGTGACATCATACCAGTTATTTCATTTTATGCTCATGCAATTTTTGAAATAAGTGGGGAGGTTAAGGATTATCACTCCCATATTTCAGACAAGAAAAATGAAGCCTCAAGAGAAACAGACCTCCCAAGGTCCTACAAGTGAATGTCAGGGCTGGCACCCGCTGCCCTGGGAGGGTCTCTCACCTGCATGAGCTCCGCCGCCGGCTGCTGTGCCTTGCCCTCCAGCTCGGAGATGACCAGGGCCAGCCTGGCGAGCTCCCCGACGCCCCGGGCCTTGAACTTCTCCCTGCCCTCTGTGAGCTCCTGCTCCAACTTTGCCAGCTGGTCCAGCAGGTGCTGCTCCCGCTCCCTCAGGAACTGGTGGCCCTGCTCAAACTCAGCCACGATGTACTGCCTCTGGTCCTGGAGCTTCTTCTGCAGGGGCAGGATTGGGGGAAGGGCTGACACCTCTGCCTTGGGGTGGAGGACCCAGCGTTGGAGGCACAAAAGGATGGTCTTTTCCCTTGTTACCCCATTCGTGAGTTCTGCAGCGTTTGGTGAGGAGGATCTATCAAGGGCTCCTGGTCCACCCTCCTCTTCTCAAAGAAGGCGTGAGCAGTGAATCAGTTCAGTTCACTCAGCCCCTGTGTGACCAGAACCCCAACTCTGCCTGCCTGGCCAGCCAGATCTGCTCTAGGCAAACCGGTATGTCCCAGGGCACTGAGGAACTCTGGGGGTCTTACTCACGAGCCAGCACACTTTCCCTCCTGGCAGAATCTGTCTGTCGCCTCTTCCCAGAAGCTTGCTTACGTAATATCATCTGAGCCTGCTCAATCCTCTCCTCAGTACCCCGCTGGTAGGTCCAAAATGTCTATGTGCACCCCGTCCCTGCCACACAGGACTGTACCGTTTCCTCAGGGCCCGTGTCCGCCCCTGCCTCCAGCTCCCTGCCCAGGTCGGAGTCTGGCGGCAGTCCTCAGGGCCCCTTTGACTGATGTTGGGCTGGAGGTGTCCATGACAACAAGGGCCTGGAGACGCTCCTTGGACGTGGGCTGTCTCTGCCTTTGTCTTTCCCTCTCCCTGGGCCCCAGTGTCCCTCCACTGCCCACTTCCCAACAAACACACTCCCCCAGAGAACTGGAACCATCTCATCAGCTTCTTCCCTCCTGACGCCTTCCTCTAATCAAGCACACAAGGTGCTGCCTGGTTCCTACCTACTGCTGCCCCTGGTATCAGTGGGCGATTGGTTCCAGGGCCTCCCTCCCCCGAGGATACCAAAATCTGAGGGTGCTCAAGTCCCTGATACAAAGGGGCACAGTGTGTGCACAGCCTGCGCACAGCCTCTGTGCACTTCAATCGTCTGGATTACCCAGGACGCCGAGCACAATGAAAACGCTGTGCAAAGGGTTGTTACACTGTGCTGTTTAGAGAATAATGACAAGAAAGTCTGTACATGTTTGGCAGAGACACTTTTTCCTTTTTCTGAATATTTCCACCCTGTGGTTGGTTGAGTCCACGAGTGCAGAGCCCGCGATATGCAGGACCGACTGCACTGGCGACCACGGCCGGCCCGTCCTCACCAACACAGTGCCACCAGGGCTGGTCGGGCCCACATTAGCCGCCTCAGCCTCCCCTCCCAGTTCTTACCCTAGAGCCAGCTCCCTCTCCAAACCCTCCACCTTCAGGAAATCGTGTCTTTCTCCCTCTCTTTAAAAGAAGAATGAAGCCAGGCCTCCTCAGCCACCTGGCAGAAGAGTAGCAGCTGCCAGACATGGACCCTGCAGCTGAGGTGACAGTCACAGAGAAGGGAAGGGACCCTGGCTGACATCCAGGCAACCCACTCACCTCTCAGATGAGAAACAGGCCCAAGGCCACACAGCTCAGACAGGCAGAGCTTGGGCTAAAACTCAGGTGAGCCACTGCCAGCCCGACGCCGTCCTCCCTGTGAGCGGCTCCTAGGGACACCTCCCGGCAGCCACCTACTCACCCAGGCTCTCCCTGCTCTGCATGGGCCACCACCTCAGGGCTTCCCAGCCACCTTGCTTACCAGTGCAGCCAGGATATCAGCTTCCCCCTTGGCCTGGAAGCCCTGAATTTTCTCTCTGTCCCTCCTTAGGGTACTCAGGTGGTTCAGGATTTTTTCCTGTGGAAAGATAAGCAGCGGAGACAGGTGGATGCTCTGGGCCGAGTCTTTAGGGGGCTGCAGGCACAGCATCCCAGGGAAGGCGGCGGGCTTACCCTGTGGGGCTGGGCGGCCTTCTCCACGAGCACAGCCGAGTGGGGCCTGTGCTCCCGCGACTCCCGGCACATCACGCACAACAGCTTCCCGTCGTCCTCGCAGTAGTAGTGCAGCTTCTCCCGGTGCCGCTCGCACAGCTTCGCTTCCTGCTGCTCCCGGGCCACCTCTCCCGGCTGCCGGCCCTTGTCCACCTTTAGCCGCTCGATGTTCTCCACCAAGCTGGCCAGCTGCCACACGGGTCGGATGTTCTCCTTCTTAAAGGGCTTCTTACAGAGCGGGCACACAGGGCGGCCCCCTGAGATGGGGCGGACATCGGTGGTGCAGCTGCGGCAGAAGACGTGGCCGCAGTCAATGGTCACAGGATCCCGCAGGTAATCGAGGCAGATGGAGCAGGTCACCTCTTCTTCCAGGCTCCGCAGTGGGGCTGACGTGGCCATGGTGCCCTTAGCTCAGAGGGTCCTCTGTTCACCGGTGGGGGCTGCTTCTCCTTGGAGACCAGACACGGAGTCAAGAGCAGGCACAGCAAAAGGGCAGAGGTGGCAGCCTGTACAGGCCGCCAGCCCCAGACGCCACCAGCTCCCACAAGGCTCACACAATGTCAGACCGAAAGGGACCTTGCCAATCTCGCCCAACCCCTCGTTTACAGATCCAACCTGGGAGAGAGCAGCTTGGTAGAGGGAAGGGCAGGGCTGCCGGCGAAAGCAGTCCTGTCTCAACAGCCCTTCCTGCCTTCCGCTGGGGAATCCCTCTAAGGCGCCAGCTGTGATAGAACAATCCATCACTACCTGCTAGAAAACTGCCATGATAAATATATCCCCCTTTGAGTGTTTCCCGGGGCTGTTCTGTAGTTTTGGTTGGGTTTACTTCCCCTAAAGGCTGAACTCCATCTAAACTCAGCCCCCAGCGGAGCACAGCTTGGTCACAGTGGACTCGTTCTCAGCTGCGAATCCCCCTCTAGCTGAGCTCACAAGGGGACCAGTCTGGAGACGCAGGTGGCTGTGGCTGCTATGAGGGTGCACAGAGCCAGGTGCAGAGACAGCTCTGCTCCTGTCTACCTTTGCAGGCCTGGCCCAGCTCTTGTCTGAGATTACCAGCCTCCTGCCCCTGACTGTAACAGAAGTCATTCAAGTACTGAGCCTCAGTTTATCCATCTTCAAGGGTTTCGAAGCAGGTCATGCGAAAGAATTATGTTGAAAGTACTAAGCCTGGTACACAGAAGGAAATCTAAAAGAACCCAGGACCTTTCATTCCCGAATCTAGTGAGTGCTCGAATCCCAAAGAAAGAGTTCAAATTCAAAGTGGCAGGGAGGAAGTGAGCAGAAATAGCTACATGACACACACGCCACAGAGCGTGAGATCTGCACAGGGCCTGGGGGTATGCTCTGCTGCAGACCCACAGGAGCAGCTGGAGCACCCTGGGAGGACAGCCGGCAGGGCACAGAGGAAGCAACTGGACCCACAGCAAACCGAGGCCATTAATGTTATGTACAGCGAAAGTCCATCACAACAAGGCTCAGTGGCCTTTGTCAGTGGTGACATTAATGGGACAGAAATAACCCCAGTCTGTAAGACCCAAAAGAAAACAAAACAGGACTATAACGTCTACTCCTTGATGATCTAATGTTTTACCAAGTGAAAGGAACGTACGGATTTATGGATTATTGAACTGCTGATCATAAATCCCAACTAGAAGCTCTAATGGATCGAGATGTGTGACTTTCAGAGCTATAACGAGGTGAAAAACATGTATGTTCAAAGCTCAAACAAAAGGATCAGGAGTAACTGTTACACGAAGGTAATATCAAGTTCCTAGAACATTAGCAAGGCTGGTCGAAATGCTGGGAATGAATTGCTTGGCTCGACTCCCTGGCTTTACTGTTGAGGAAAAAAGCCTGGCCCAGCACTCTTCCATGCCACTTTGTTAAATGGCCTGGAGGTTTAAACGCTGAGGTTGTTTCTTTGTTGGGGGACACCATGTGTTATCTTTGGGGTTAGGAATGCATTTTGCAATTTACTGGAAGAATAAAAGGATTGTGAAGAGCTAGGCCACAGCTCCCCTTCCACACAAAATATGACTCCATCATCACTTGGAGCTGACGTTAACCCAGGCTCCATACTGGGCTTCAGTGGTCTTTAAACCTGCTGAAACTGTATAAAAAATATCATATATGAACTAGATAAATAAAACTTCCAAGGGGATTACAGAAGAACATTAGCTAATAAGTAGAGGGGTAACAGAATCAGAAAATCATTTTGCAACTGCCAATATAATAGCACAAGGATCATCAACAGATGCTAAAACCACTAAGTAAAAGGTTTTGGGGGACAGGATAGTTCCCATGTGCCAAAGCACCACCCAATGGATTACTTCCTAACGCACCTTGATGAGGGAGTGACCTAGTGGTCACCTCAACCAAGCGACCAAACCCAGCATTGCTAACCGAAGAGCAAAGTGGCACCGTATGAATTACACAGCATTACCTATGAAGCTTTCATGCCAAAAATGTTTGACCTGAATGAATCTGGTGAAACCTTTAGATTTAATTTCCAGTTTACAGAAAATACGAAGGATAAATGAACACTTTGCAGTATGTTACAACTGAAAAACTGCTGATAGAGGAGTTAGATCACACCATGAGGGAACAATCAGATAAATCCAGAATGTGGAACATTCCACAAGACAACTGGCTTGGTCTTTTAAAAAGTCCATGTCACAAAAAACTTAAAAGGATTGTTCTTTATTTCAAAAGACTAAAGAGAAATAATAACCAAATGCAACGTGTGAACTGTGATTAGATTCTAGTTTTTTAAAAAAGGCTATAAAAATAGTCTTGGGATTATTAGGGGAAATTTGAAAATGGATTGAGTATTAGATGTTAAGAAATTATTTTATTAATGGTATTTATTGAGGTTATATATGAGAACATTTAGGCAATAGATGCCATATAAGACCCAAGGTATAAGTCCACGGGCTGAACAACGCAGCTTCAAGTTTGTGCCGTGGAACCCAGTAACCAGGTGACTAACACCTTCTTGGCAATGGCATTTATTTAGGACTCACCATATCTGCCATCTATACAGCTTATGATATGTCACGCTCAGGACACTCTTCTGAGGAAACTGAGGCTCAGCGGGGCTAAGCAGCTTGCCGAGAGCGCGTGGCTAGGAAGCAGGGTCTGGTGCCAAGGCCTCTGCCCAACCCAGTACACTCTCTTCTCTACCCAAACATGCTGTAAAATGGGGTCTGATTCCAGCTCCTTTGTTAGGAGGCTCAGATGAGGTCATCCACATGGAAGGGCTTTGGAAGCCGAGTAGTGCTGACGAAAGAAAAGGGGCACGGATTCTGCTGATACCGGCTGACAGCGCCCTGGCCTTCGCTGTGACAAACGTTAACACTGGGGGAACCAAGCACCCCTGCTGGACAGCATTTTCCTTTTAGTGATGGAAGGAGGGTCTCACGATTTCAGAGTTGGGGGAAGTGAGGTTGAGCATGAGCCGTGGGCAGACAGGATACCGCTCCCTCTCCCCATACGCAATTCTGCCAGATCCAATGCAAAACTCACCCTCTCCAGAATCTCTCCTTCAATTTAGCACACTTCCCCACGACTCTGCCTTTCCATCATGTATGCCTTCACTGTGTTCTCTGATTATCTCAAAAGTTTTCTACGATGAGGGATAAAACCATTACTCTCCTCTCCATTCCTTGCTCCTGGGCAGACAACCCTTAAGAAGTCAGAGCCAGACAAAATCTTAGAGATGACACGGCCCAGCTCCATTCCCTTTACCCAGATGAGAATCCTGAGGCCAGAAGTCACTTCGTGAGTTGCCTCACACCAGAGGTCACAGGCCCCTGCTGGGGAGGGGGTCAGTTCTTCCGTCTCTTCAATAAACCAAAAGCTAGCTGCACTTCTACAGAACCAGGAAGATGCTGCAAAGGACAAGCCCTACGATGCCCTGGTGCCCTCCTTGCAGACAGTACAGAGACACTTCCTACCTTTCTCTAAGAGGTTCCCCTCTCCCCCAAATCCACCCCTCCCCTATAAGTCTCTGGATCTCATAAAGGCCTAATCTGCATATGTCAACAGACTGGCCAAGGTGACACCACATAATTTCAGGATGCGGACACGTGCACAATTCTTCGCTCCAAGAATAATCACCATGAGCTGCAAAAACTAACGGAAGTGTCCCTGTGAACATCCATACCCCGACACACTCACACACCTCGCCTTTACCCCTGCCTTGGCCTAATTCTGAGGGAGAGGATCAGAACTGTACCCCTGGCTTTTTGAGAGCTGCCAGCTTCTGCTCGCATAGGCACTAAACTCTCCTCCGTGTGTGTGGCTTCTGCCATCCCATCTCTAGCACTTTAGTGCATCCAGCGCTGGCCTCCTGCAGCCTCAGGCTCCTGGATGCCACCCACAGAAGTGCTGTGGAAGACACTGAAGCCCAGATGTGGACCCCAGGGCCCAGTGAAGCCAGTGGAGGGGCCTGGACTTGTACCCCAGACTCCAGGCTGCCAGTCCAGGGCTTTCTTGAGTACCCCAGGCTGCTTCTCAAGCACATGCTAGGGCCTCCAAACAATAGCCCTTCTTCCGGTAATCCCAAGCACTTAGCCTAGGGCTCCATTCCCTGTGAGAACCCATTTAAGAGCTCTTAGGGACCCCAGATTAAGCTCCATTTCTTAATCTGAAATAAGCAAATTCTCCTAGAAGTGCATTTCCATGAGACATTTCGAACAAACCTGGAGAGGACAGAACTCAGGGCAAAAAGCAAGTGATCTGGAAGGACACACTAGAGGAGGGGGCGCACTCTTGCTGACCAGGCCAAAGGCCTAGAATTCCCAAATTTTACAACCCTGGTTGTGGCTGTGGGCTGGGCACCAGGCTGTCCCAGGAGACCCAGTGACCATGGACGGTGGATTCCCATGGTCTCTTGTGGGTTACTTTCCCCCACAGGGCCAACATTAGTGGTGCCCCGAAGCATAGAAGGCCATGGAAACCACGAGGGCCAGACCCCTGACATGCTCAGGACAGTGCTCAGGACATGCTCAGGACATCCTCACGGGGCTCAGAGAGGGGCAGGAGGCAGCAACCAGCCGGGACGCAGATGAGAAAGGGCTAGAAAGTGCCTCTGTCCTGTGGCTGACCCACTGCGGGAGTCGGAAGTTCTCCATGCTTGTGCCTGGATATTAGTCTGATACTGAATCACAAACCAAGCTCTCTCTTGCCTAAAATATCCCTAGGTGTCCTTTGGCACTCTGCACCAGAGGATATAAGAAGGAATCCTTTATCATCTTACAGAATGGTTGGGAATCCTGACTACGCATAAGAATCACCTGGGGAGGCTTCAAAACACACCTAGACCAGCTGAGTCAGAATCTCTGAAGGTGGCCAGGTTTGGTATTTAAAAAAACTCCCCAGGTGACTCTAATGTCTTACCAGGACTTCGGCACTGGCCAGACCCCCTGATTTATAGCCCAGAAAAGAGAGGGTAGAGCCTGGGCTTCGCTTGCCCAGTGGCAGAGCTGGCTGGCAGCAAGGCCAGGGCCACTGAGAGCTGGGCTGAGGGGCACCTCCCAGGACAGCTCCTTCCGCTGCACAGCACGCACTTGGTGCCTGGAAAATGAACTTTCCCTCACCCCTAGGGAGTGATGTGGAGAGTGAGCCGACCACGGAGAGCCGGGGTAGTGGGGCGTCTTGAGGAACTGACGACTGGCCAGATGCAGGGTGAGTGGGGCAGACTGCTGGGGCTCGAGTACAGGGAGGGTGGAGAAACAGGAGGGAACAGATTATGCAAGATTCTGGCCCATGTTAGGAACTTTGGACTTATCCTAACAGCCCTAGGAGCCACTGAGGGTTTATGCAGCACTATGTTAAAATTCACTCAACAGTTAACAGATATTTATCAGACACCTACTATGTGCCAAGCACTGAGGTTATGGCAGGCAACAAAAATGGCAAAGTCCCTACCCTACCAGAGATCACACCTAGTGACATAATCGAGGAATCCTTTAAAAGCTGAAATCAGATCCAACTGTGGGGATTATCAAACCTTCAAGGGCTTCCTGATTTACCTAAACCTTTCTCCTTTGGTCCCTCCATGCTCCGGCCATTCTGGCCTTCCTTTTGTCCCTCAGACACACTTGCTCCCATGTCAAGACGCCACTCTGCACATAACTGCCCTGGTGAAGCCCCTCAGTGGCTTTCTGGTGCTCCAGGAATAGTCAAAACTCCTTTCCTCCTCTATGAGGCCACAGAGAGCCATGGCCCAGCTCTTGTCTCCAGGCTCATCTGCCACTTCCCACCTCAAACTCAACCTCAACCCCACCGCCAAACGGAACCCCTCTCCATGCCTCAAACAAAATGCCATGCCCTTTCCCACCCAGGCTCTTTGAAATGCTATTCCCTCTGCCTAGAGCGCCATCCCTTTTCCACTTAGCAAACTCCTTTTCCAGCTTAAAAGCCACCCTGGCAAATCTCTCCTGACCTGTCAGACTGGGCCCACACATGGTCTCCCTCGTACAGCCCCAAAGCACCCCAGCCGGCACCCTGTACTTCTCTGTAGTTATAAGTCCTGATTAATTACTTGCTTAACACCAGCTTTTCCCAGCAAACAAGGACAGAGACTGTGTCTGTCTTTCCCCAGAATCTAGCACAATACTTGGCACACAGTAGACAATAAAAATTGACTGGGGAAACAAATGAAGCACAGGCATGGAGTATCTGCTGCAAAGATGCTTCCTAAATGTCTGCTGATGGAATGCTAGCAATCTTAGCCACTTGTCCTTCCTCTCCAGCAAGATGGCAAATTACTAGAGAGAAGCAATTTCTTTACATTCCCTATAGCAGCAAGAACTGTGGGCTGTACGTCACCCTCAGGGTACCAGAACCCCGGCTTGGCTCTAGGAACTTACAGAAACCAAGGGAGGAAGAAAAGCTGTGTCCGCAAAGATGGTTGTTGTGGAGTAAGCTATAATGATGATAATCACTCCTTCCCTTTTCTTTAGTTTTAGACCTATGTATGCATCCGTAAACAATATAGTTTATTTTTCCAGGTTCCATTTTTTTTTTTTTTTGAGACAGGGACTCACTCTGTCGCCCTAGCTAGAGTGCAGTGGCGTCATTCAGCCTAGCTCACAGCAACCTCAAACTCCTGGGCTCAAGCGATCCTCCTACCTCAGCCTCCTGAGTAGCTGGAACTACAGTTGTGCACCAACACACCCTGCTATTTTTCCATTTTTTGTAGAGACAGGGTCTCACCCTTGCTCAGGCTGGTCTTGAACTCCTGGCCTCAAGCAATCCTCCCGCCTCAGCCTCCCAAGGTGCTAGAATTATAGGTGTGAACCACCGCACCCGGCCTTTTTCCATGTTTTGAGCCTCAAATGAATGGAATCACATTGCATGTTATTTTGTGGGGGCTATCAACATCATGTTTGTGAGGTTCATTCATGTGATTGGGAGCCAATTTTATTTATTTTCATTGCTCTTCTATAATTATACAATTCTTGAATGCAGTCTCCTTCTGATAGCCATCTGGGTTGTTTCCAGTTTGAGACAACTGCAAATACTGCTTCTGTAAATACGTCTGCACACGTGTCCTAGCACACACACACAGGAAGACGCATGCTCAGTTTGACTAGATCAGGCCGAACTGTTTCCAGATCAACCACACCGCTGCACTCTCCCCAGCAGGCTACCAGCACTCAAGCTGCTCCACAGCCGCGCCGACACCTGGTATCGTCAGCTCTCAAATTTTTGCCAATCTGGCGGCTGGGAAATACAATCTCATTGTGTGTGTGTGTGTGTGTGTTTGACACTAAAATAAAGAAAGAGCATGAGAGAGGCCCAGTAACACGATAAGGAACACTACAGCAGCGGACCAGATATTGTGCTCCTGGAGCCAGCTAGTAAGTGCTGTAAACGTTTATCTTTTGGAGAGGAGAGGTAGGCCCGGCTTACATACTTCCTTCCTTTGGTAACTTAACATCTGTGCGTTAGTGAGATGGAGATATTCTAACCATTCATATCCAGGGGGAGGGAGGGATCTAAGCCATCAGCTAGGGAGTTACTGTTTTTCAACAAATTTGAGACACCTATGACATCACATTTTAGCATCTCTGAAGTGTGACTGACGGCATGTCACAGTTTAACTGGCAAAATATTTTTTCTATGTGCAACATAAAATAATGGGTGGTGCTATGGCTTGAATGTGTCTTGGGAAATCCACGGTTTGGAAACTTAACTGCCAATATAACAGTATTAAAAGGTGGAAGCTTTAAGAGGTGACCAGGTGACGAGGGAACGGATTAATGCCATTCCTGGAGTCAGCTGCTACAAAAGCTCACTTGGCTCACTCGTGATGGTCTCTGTCTTGCTTGCTGGCTCCCGCCTTCCACCATGGGATGACCCTTCCAGAAGCTGGCACCACGCTCTCGGACTTCCCAGCCTCCAGAACCGTGAGCCGAGTAAACTTCTATTGTTTATAATTCACCAAGTCTGTTGCATTCTGTTACAGCAACAGAAAACAGATTAAGACAAATGGCATCTTAGTGTTGGTGAGATGTGGCATGCCTCCTCCACAGTGCAGCCAGAATAATTTTCCCAGCACAACTCCTGGCTGAGGTCACAACTGCACAGGAAGGCCCCCCACCCCCACAATCTGGCCCCAACTTACTTATCCAGCCCCTGGACAAGTAATCCTGCCTCACCCTAGCTAATTCTCCGGCTGTTAGATACACTGAGCCAGGAAGACAGCTCCCCCCACCTCTCCACTCTCCACATGTGCCCGTGTACATGCTCTCCTCTCAGGCCCAGCTCATCCTTAAAGGCTTTGTCCCTTTGTCTGGGAGGTCCTTCCTGCGCCCACCGCAGCCCCGCGTTGAATGAATCCCTCCCCTGATTAGCTCCCGCAGCTCTGCCTAAGCCGTGCCTCTCCAACAGCACCATCGCACCGCTCCATGCAGGAGTCCCCTTCTCCACTGGAGATGTGCTCTAGGACCCCTCGGGGATGCCTGAAACTGCAGATTTACCAAGCCCTATATATACTATGTTTTTTCCTATACATAAACACCTATAATAAAGTTTAACTTTTAAATTAGGCACAGTAAGAGATTAACAATAACTGATAGAACAATTATAACAATATACTGTAATAAAAGTTATGTGAATGTGGTGTCTCTCTCTCTCAAAATAGCCTACCGTACTGTGCTCACCTTTCTTGTGATGAAGGGACGGCAGCACAGCACAAGGTTCCATCACACTACTCAGAACAGAGTGCAACTTAGAACACATGAATTGTGTATTTATGGAATTTTCTATTTAATATCTTCCAACCGCTGTTGACCGTGGGTAACCAAAACCATGGAAAAGGAAACCACGGATAAAAGGGACTACTATATACAGGTACCTGAAAATCACTTAGAGTGTGTGTGTGTGTGTGTGTGTGTGTGTGTGTGTATAAAAATGTAACTATATAAAAGAGACTACTGTAATTAATATTTTTACCCATCTCCTCCCCCAAGAATGTGAACCCAAGGGCCATGCCTCATTGATCTTTATCTCTAGTATCTGGCACAAAGTAGGGGGTCTGTAAACGTTAGTAGAATTCATGTCACTCTCTGATTGCAGAGCCCTGCCATCTTCTCCACTCTCCCCACTCTCGCCGCACTCCCCTTTCCCACTTCACAATTCTGCTTGAGCAGCGGGCTTCCAGGGCTCTCCTTGGATTAGACATTCTTGGCCACAAACATTACCCAGATCTCCCCCACCCTCCCTCCACACACACACACACACACACACACACACACACACATACACACAGTTGGGGGAAGGGGGAAGGTCAACATTCCATTTCTACCAAGGGCCAGGCACATGCCTATAATCCTAACACTTTGGGAGGCTGAGGAGGAGGCAAGATCGCTTGAGGCCAGGAGTTCAAGACCAAGCTGACAAGTTCTAATTCATCCTGATGCCAGCCAAATTATGCTTTTGCTTTCCCAAAAACAACTCCTTCCCACTCTCCATGTCTTTTCTATTCTAAGCCTAAAAATCCAAGCCTGAAGTCACCCAGAGAAGCCTCAATTCAGACCACAGGTACTTTTCTGAGGTTTGAAGTCTTCTATGATGATCAGATCCAGTCTGAGTCCAGCCTGCTATTCCACTACAAGAAATGACAACTAAGAAGTCACCCACTGCCCTGGGACTCAGTTTCGCTACCTCTCAACAAGGGGAAAATGTTTTGCCAAGTTCATCAGACTGTTTGAACTTCAAGTGAGGTCAGGTAAGTTAAAGCATTTCCATAACGAAAGCTCTATAAAAATACATGCTAGGAAGGAGCACAGGAGCCAATATGAAAGAGTTCCCAATGGCCAAAGCTGCAATAATTTGAGCAACAAAATAAAGGAGTATTATAACCCAAAGTATAAAATAAATATCCCTGAGTCTACGCTGATATAAATAATTTAATAAATTAATAAATGGAAGAGAAGAGAGAAACAAATCTTCCACGCAGAAGAATCCCAAATAATATATGTAGATATTTGCCCCTAAGGAGGCGGAGCATAACTCCCCACTCCTTGGGTATGGGCTGCACATAGCGACTTCCTTCCAAAGAGTACAGTAATGCAAAGAGTGGAAAATAGAATAACTTTACAGGGGAGAAACCTGACAGACACTATCTCAGCCAAGTGATCAAGATCAACATTAAGTCATAAATCATGTTGATAGCATGTGCCCTTGAATGATGTGATGAACACGGCAATCCACCTCTGTGGTCTTCTCAATATCCCGTAAGACCAGCCTTAGGAGAAAAACACCACACAAATTCCAATAGAGGGGTACCCCACTATATATGGCCAGTACACCCCAAGACTGTCAAGCTCCTCAAAGCAAGTAAAGTCCGAGAAACTGCCACAGCCAAAAGGAGCATAAAGAGACATGACAACTAAATGTGATGTGCTAACCTGGACGGGATCACGAAACAGAAAAAGTACTTAGGTAAAAACTAAGGAAATCTGAAAACACTATGGACTTTGGTCAACAACTATGCATCAATATTGGTTCATTAATTGCAACGAATGTACCACACTGATGTAAGATGTTCGTAACAGGGGAAACAGTTTGGGGTATATGAGAACTCTACTATCTTCTGAATTTTTCTGCACATCTAAAACTGTTCTTAAAAATAAGATCTATTTAACAAATAAAGTTGTGGCCGGGCATGGTGGCTCACGCCTGTAATCCTAGCATTCTGGGAAGCCGAGGCGGGCGGATTGTTTGTTTGAGCTCGGGAGTTCAAAACCAGCCTGAGCAAGAGCGAGACCCCCGTCTCTACTAAAAATAGAAAGAAATTAGCTGGACAACTAAAAATATATAGAAAAAATTAGCCGGGCATGGTGGCATGTGCCTGTAGTCCCAGCTACCTGGGAGGCTGAGGCAGGAGGATCACTTTAGCCCAGGAGTTTGAGGTTGCTGTGAGCTAGGCTGATGCCACGGCACTCCAGCTCGGGCAACAGAGACTCTGTCTCAAAAAAAATAAAGTTGCAATTTTGGGAACATAAAAAAAGCCTGTTTTTTTAAAGGTGATTTGTTTTTAATTTGGGGGAAAAACTTGCTAGGGATTATGATTTTAGATAACAGTTAAAATAGGAGGTTCAGGCATGCATGAATGAATGTCATTCTCCCCTCTTTTGAGGCACACACAAATAGTGGTGTCAAAATCTGGAATCTACTAGGAATTTGGAAGCGTTTCCCTCCCATTTACTCCGCAAAGTTAAATGTGCACTTTTTTCCTAAGGCCAGACAGGGAGAAAATCGGCAGGAAAAATGCCAATGCAGTGGAGGAGGGAGTAAATGCACAGCTCTAAGTACATGCGGCTAAACCGGTTTACTCCGACCAAAAAAGAGTTAAGGAAAGAAAACACGACTTCATGACTCTGGTCACAGAGCCGGACTGGCACTCCGTCTACCAAGCTCCAAGCAACCGGACCGTCATCCGGGACCCGCTTACTTCTGGTTCTGCAGGACTAGTATGGAGCCAAGCCTGAGCAGGACACCGGAAAGCGAGAAGACCCAAGAGGAAGGGGAGAATGTAGGGTCAAGCAAGCAAAAGGGATCAGGCTCCCAGGGAGGACGCGGCGAACTTGGCCTCCCCGGGCCCGCCGGGGGCCCTGGCCTCGTTCCGCCCCCGGGCCCGCGTAACCTGGAGCCGGTGTGTGGGACTGTTGCTGTATCTCCCATTGGGCCCCTACTCACCGGTCCCGAGCTCCGGGCCGCGAATCCGAGGCTCGGGCCCCTCCCCGTTCGCGCCAGTCTGTTCCGGGTCCCGCTCCCCGCGAGCAACCAGCGCGACAGTTCGTCCCCGCCCGGTAATCTCCCGGTTCTTCGGGCCCTCCCCCGAGATTTCTCTCGGCCCGGCCCCGGGATTGGCCCTGCCGAGCCGCGCCTTCCAATGGGAACCTTAGTCTCCTCTGCGTCACCGGTCTCCGGGCAAGGCCCGGCGGCCGCCGGAGGTGGGGCAGCCGGGCCAAGAAAAGGAAACTGGAAGCCGGCGCGGCCGGTCTGCGCAGACGCCGCTCGGGTGTGGCGCGTAACCTGGACGGGCGGTTACGGGCTCTAAGGGGGTAAATTGTGACGACTGATGAGGCCCCTTTGTGGGACTCTGGGGGTGCAGGAGTGTCCTCTCGTCCCCCGAAACCCCTCCGCCGCCCGGCTCCCGCCTCGCGCTGGGTCGGCAGTGGGCGCTTGGAAGCGAAGCAGCTCTCGCCGGGTGCCCACAATAAACGTGACTTCCCGCCCCTCCGTGGCCTAGACCTGCTTCCAAGACAAGGCAGGACCTCAGCAAGCAAATATTTTCAGGGGCCTATTGACAAAAATCATCTACCACTTCCTAGGGAAAATAACGTGAAGAAGGCAGGCACTGTCGCCATTCCACAGAAGGGAAAGTGAGGTTCTGGGAGCCTAAGAGTCTGGACCCAGCTTTGTGGCGCTGAACTTGGAAACCGCAGAGGCTGCAAAGCGGCCGAGCTCGGGTTCGCAGGGTCGTCGGCGGGAGGTTTCCGAGAGCCTCGGGCGCGGTCCGCCGCCCCGGAAGCCGGCGGCGCGGAGGCTGACCCGGCCGTCTGGCCTGCGCTCTGCGCTCGCCTCCGCCTTGCGCGGGGCCACCCCTGTGCTGCCATCGCCGCGTTTCAGGCACCGCCGCAGGAAAACCTCGTCTTCCGGGCCAGCCGGGCGTCTGCTGCGCTCAGCCCCGGTGCCGGGCTGGAAGAGGCGGCCAGGGTTCTCCGACTCGGCCAGTGCCCTGCGCCGAAGGGTGGAGATCTAGCTGGGGACACCGGCCGCCCGACTCGGCAGGGTTAGGAGAGTGGACTGCAGTGGTTGGGATGTTCCTGACTGCGGGAACTCAGGGTCCTAGACCCTAAGCCCCGCCTGGCCTCCAGCTCCTCTCCGCTGGGGGTGGAGAAATTTGAATACTCAGGGTTTAGAAAGTGGTGGAGGAGGTGGGGCATGCAGAAGAAATCCACGCCCACATTTTACATCCCGCCTCCCTGCGTGCTCCATGTCCGCATTCGTCTTTTCTCCCTTCGTCCAGCGGCGCAACCAGCGCTGTCCCTCGTGGCTGGGAGGAGAGCGCACCTCACCTACTGGGCACAACGCCGGTGAGCCTGTGTTCTGGGTGTGGTCTCAACACATCCGAGACTCTTCTGATAACTGCTCTTTTAGTTGGCGTTGAAAGAAGAAAGTGCGTCCAAGATGCTCCTTAAATAATTTTGTGCTACTAAGCGTTCTCTCTCTCTGTCCCAAGGAGGTACTTGGCCCATTCACAGGCGGTTCTGTGCAAGCTCCAGCTGTAAACGCCCCCCACACCCACCCTGCGCCTCAAAATTTTGGTATTTTCCCAACACACTTAGAGGGGCATGGAAGGCCCCTGCGGGGTCTGGGGGGACTAACATAACAGCCCTGCTTATCTCTGTCATCTCCCTCATGCCGCTTCTCCCTTAGGCCGTGTACTTTAACCTGTCTTGTCTTGAAAGGCTCTGCCCAACCCCTTGTAAGGCTGCCCCATTTTGTCAGTTTTGTTTCTGCTTAATTGGCATTTTAAAAGGTCTTCCTCCATCATCCAGTCTAACCCAGTTCCCCATCATGCATTACTCTGTTTCCCTTTCTTCATGCATTTGTCCCCATTTAAAGGCAATCTTGTTCATTTCTTTGTCGAAGTGTTTATTTTCCATCCTTCTCCCCCTCGATGTAAGCCCAGGAGAGTTGAGACACCGCCTGTCTTCCCTGCGTGTGGCTTCCCACGTCAATAAATGTATGTTGAATGAATGAGCTCAGCGTGGGCACATTTCAACTCTATCCAAAGCCACACGGCCCTGCTTGGCTGCCATCTCAGCCATGCACTCTCCTCTCCCACCATACTACATCTTGGTTGGTGCAGCTTCTCAAGTCCAAGTAAGAGAAACAGAAACGGACTCTGGGCACACAGGTGACTCCAAGGCTTGCTTTGTGGTCGGAGGCAGCTTTGTGGTGACCCATGGTGGTGCCTGCCCCTCTAGCTCCTGGCACTGAGACCCACTGGATGTTCCCAAGGTTCTAAAAGCAGAGTTAAAATTCCTTCCTCCAGCTCTCCAGTCCTGTGGTCATAGCAGTCGGAGGCCAGGGCAGTGTATGAGACTGGCTAGGAGGAAGCTAAACCACAGGGGCTTAAACCCCCTGTCTGGCCCTTTATATGAAGCTTTGGGGGAGTTGCTCAACCCCTATGCGCCATAGGTTTTTCCTCTGTAAAATGGAAATAACAGTTATACCTGCTTCATAGGGTTGTTACGAGCATGGAATGTAAAGCTTTGAAATAGTAAATAAATGTTGACTCAGCCAGAGGGTATGGTATAATCACTTGCATTTGAAATAAGTATCTTAAATCAAGCAAGAAGATCTAGTAAGTATATTCCTTGAGCAGCTCTGGTTTAACCTGAAGAACAACTAGAGGCTGCCCTCTAAAAATGAGTTCGCATATAACGGGGCAGGAAATGCTATCCCAAAATACAGCACCTTGGAAATTGAGAAAACAGCAGAAGGTCTCTTTGACCTTGACTTGCTCTTTTCTACCCTGAAGGAGGCCTATAGGAACTAGAATTCTTCCTGCCCCTTCCTCCCTAAAGCAGGCATAAAATCTAGGAAGGTCACTTTCTGACCTTCTCCCTCCTTCTCCCCTAAAGACCCTTATGTGAGAGGGGTCCTGCCCTGTTGATAAGGAAAACCCCCATCTATTACTTGGCACTGCATCAGCCACCTGAGACCCCCACCCCTCATGGAAGACCTGCATCAGCATAATATTAACCTATTACTGGGTGCATCAACTAACCTATTACCTGGCACATCAGCATAACACTAAACCTATTACCTGGTGCATCAACATAATACTAACCTATTACCTGGCAGGCATTAGCCACCTGATACCCCACCCCTTGGGCCGCCCCGACTTAATAAAAGTGTAAAAAATCGGGTAGACAGGGCTCAGAATTTGGTGGCGAGACCCCTCTGAGCCCGCTGGCGAATAAACTTTGATTCTCCGACTCTCCGTGTGCTGCTCGATTTGTCCTGGGAACCACCCACTGTGACACTTGCTGTAACACTATACCTTGAGGGAAGGAATGTCACACAGGGAAGCCAAGAAGACACTGAACACACTGAGCCCCCCTGCCCCCTCCCCAGTTTATTACCTTTAGATCATCCTCCTTTGTTTGTGCGATCATGCTTCTGCACGACTGTCCATAAAAATAGATCTTGCCATTTCTTTGGGTCTCCATTTCTCAAGGTTCCCATGTCACATAAAACTTGTATTAAATAAATTTGTATGTTTTTCTCTTGTTAATCTGTTTTTTGTTATAGGGGTCTTAGCCATCAACCTTGTGATGGGTGAGGAAAAGATGTTACTTTTTCTCCCTGGCATATAGAATAAGCTTATTGAGTTAAAATATGGTATTCAGAATCTCAACGTCTTAAGAATGCTAGAATGCTTGGAAAGAGACCCAAACAATCAAAAATACTTAAAAATATTGGTAAAGATGCAAAGAATCTGTTTGGATCTTGTATGTGAAGGATACTTTGGTATTAGTGTTAGGTACATAGTGAGGGATTCCACTATTGTCTCCTAAGAACAAAAGTGTGTGCTGTTGTCCCCATTGAGGTCCTGCCCCACCCTAATTCTCCATACCTGGGAGAGGAGGGTATACGCTATGAATCTGCCAATCAGAACTTAGCACATCAGCTGCAAAAGAATACAGAGGACACTCTAGCTCAGGGGCCAGCAGCATAGGTACCGTAGAGTCCTGAAAGTGACCTAAAAGTCACATGCGCAGTAAGACTCAGGTCATGCAGCTCCCCAACTGTCCAATCAAAGTGGTTCTATGGTGACATTTGAACCACAGGGAGGTCCCTATCTGGACACCATAAAACAAAACACAGACCATAGCTAGGCTCTCTTTTTTGCGCCCTTCCTTTTGCTCTCCCTTCACTGCAACAATGGGTCTGGTCATAGGTACCATGCTCTTAAACCTGTATCTTGCTCTTGCCCTATAATCCTATCTTTCTGTCCTCAGTAAACCTCACTTTCATGCTTCCCTAACTTTGGTGCATCCGGTCATTCTTCAGCCATGGGCGCACCAACAACCAACATTTCAGACTGAAACCTGACATTAGGGCCAGAATGAATGCATAAATGAATGAATGTCTCTAAAGAAAAGCTAAACGTTACATCAACTGAATAGTTTTAAGCCAACATTTCTTTTTCCTAGCAGAAGCATAGCTAGTAAACAAACTTTTGTGCTAAGAACTGGCTACAGAATAAAAAATAACAGGTTTAACTGTCCCCTTTAAAAGGAAAAAAAAGGCATTGTGAATGCTGATAGCATTAACTGCTGGGTTTTGAACAGAAGGAAGGCGCAGACTGAGCCAATCTCTTATATGACTTGGGATGTCTTTTAAAATACTTCGTATTCCAAATGTGGTGACTTTTATATTAAATGTCTTCTAGTTCAAAAGTTAGTGAAAATATATTGTGTAATATTTAATGACAAATTCAACTTTTAACTCTAAAATTTCTAAGAATATTAAGCCTTATGTGGTGATGGTACAGCCACCCCAGAATGTGAGATGGAACACTATCATGATGTATTTCTAAAAGTTATTGTGGAAATTTTCAAACCTACACAGAAGTAGAGAAAATATCATGACCCACTTAGCTTCAACAGTTATCAACATTGTGTCACATTTCATTTTGCTATCTTTACTATTCCCTTCTCCCACTTTTTTTTTTAAACTGGAGTATTTTAGAGCAAACCCCAGACATATTTCACTTCACCTGTAAATGCTTCCATATGCTTTTCTAACAGATGGGTGTTAGAAACACTGAGGGAGGAACGCACGAGGCCAAGATGAAGGAAAATAAAGTTTATTTTAACGTCTGCGTACGGATAGGCTGAGGCCAAGACAACATCAGCCCCGAAATGGCAAATGTTCAGGGTTTTTATGGGTGGATTTGGGCGGCCTCCCCCACCCCAAAGGCAGTGCGTCAGGGGCCATCTTGTACAAGCCGGAAATACCTTGCAAGAGCAGGATATGGTGTTTTGGCTGTTTACCCACACAAGGGGGTCAGGTTACAGGTCCAAAGGTCAAGCCCCCATGGAATTTTCCACTGGCCTAGAATTCAGCCTAACAATGTGGACTTTGCTTACATACCAAAATACCATTATTGTACCACACTCAATTATTCATATAATTACTCAATAATTTCATAATATAATTTAATACCCAGTTCATATTCAAATTCTCTTTTATCAAAGATGTCTTTTTACACTTGTCTGAATCCAGATCCAAATACACTCCACACAATTAAGAAAAATAATATCCCAAACTTGGAAACTGGCAAAATGATGACTCTATGTTCTTTCTGTGTGACACTGGAGCATTTTCTAACAGGCCCCCAAAAAGGTCACCTAATTCTCTAGGGTATCTTCGCTTTGACTATTTTAGGGTATTTAGAGTACTTTTTAAGAGTAGACATTAACTCGTATAAAAGTGCTAACAATGAAATGATTCTTCGTCTATGAACGTAATGAATTTTTTTCAGTAGAGAAAATGTATGTCCAGTGCCTATATATATTCAGTCTTCTGGTTTGTTTTTTTTTGTTTTTTTTTTTTTTTTTTTTTTTTTTTTTTTTTTTTTTTTTTTTTTGAGACAGTCTCACTCTGTCTCCCAGGCTAGAGTGCAGTGACGTCAGCCTAGCTCACAGCAACCTCAGACTCCTGGGCTCAAGCGATCCTCCTGCCTCAGCTTCCCAGGTAGCTGGGACTACAGGCCTGCACCACCACGCCCACCTAATTTTTTCTCTTTTTAGTTGTCCAGCTAATCTCTTTCTATCTTTAGTAGAGTCTGGCTAATTTCTTTCTATTTTTAGTAGAGACAGGAGTCTCACTCTTGCTGAAGCTGATCTTGAACTCCTGACCTCATGAGATCCTCCCACCTCAGCCTCCCAGAGTGCTGGGATTACAGGCGTGAGCCACTGCGCCTGGCCCAAACTAGTTCATTTTTATTGATTCCTTTGTTAATACATCTTTGATACATGCCCACTTTATCTTTGTATTGGATACTGTATTTAACTTTTAAAAATTATATTTTGCAAATACATTACATTTTATTATTACTTCTTAATCTTATTACAGCAATCCACCCTCCCCTTATTTTCATTCTGCTCATTTGAAATCAGTTCATTTACCCTGTAGAAAGTTCCACATTCTGAATTTGGCTGGTTGCTTCCTTATGGTGTCAATTATCTTGTTTCCCTATCCTCTGCGTATCTTGTAACAGGTAGTTAAGAATATTTCATGTGTGGTGCCGTGTATCTATAGCATCATATCTAAAAGCGTATGATCTCCATCACACTTTTAATGATGGTGAGTTTGATGGAAGGTTCGGCTATTGTCAGCCTGATCCTTCCATCCCCCGCGTGTCAGTTATGGATTTACTGTCTCTCCAAAAATGGTCCTGAGCCCTTTAAATATGTTTTCTCTGCCAGCTGGCCCTGAAGCTTGGCCAGTAGAAGGCACTGGAGAGTTATTGCAGGAGAAAATGATTTTGCTTCCTGCTTCTGGTATGAGCTTTGCCAGATCCCTGCAGTGAGTGAGTGGCCATCCCAGCACCTGCTCCTCCCGCAGCACCAGAAACCTCCCTAGCGTCCAGCTTCTGCAATATGCAGTCAGCAACACTCGCTGGCCAGCAGCTCCCCTAGGCACCCCTCCTGAGGAGGTTTTATACCAGAGTGTCCCTGGTCTGAACAGCTTTTGCCTGCGCCCTAGAGGGTAGATTTGCAACAAGTCCAGCAATAGCAGGACCACCTGGGTGTCTGCACTCTCCCTGACAAGGCTAGATCCCATCCCATCTTGTTTTCTCAAAGACTAGCCATCTATGAATATCTCCTCTCCTGCTTCAGCAATTTTTTACCTGTTCACCGAATTATTCTCATGAGTATACGAGCATTTTATGATATTTCCCATTAAAAACAAAAAATGGCTAGTCGCCATGGCTCATGCCTATAATCCCAGCGCTTTGGGAGGCCGAGGTGCAAGAATGTTTTAGGCAAGGAGTTCCAGGCCAGCCTGGACAACACAGCAAGACCCTGTCTCAAATTAGCTGGGCGTGGTGGCGCACCTCTGTCATCCTAGCTACTTAGGAGGCTGAGGTGGGAGGATAGCTTCTGCCTGGAAGTTGGAGGCTGCAGTGAGCTGTGATCTGCCACCCCACTCCAGCCTGGGCAACAGAGTGAGACCCTGTCTCTAACAACAACATTTAACAAAGCAAAACAAACTCCTTGAAACCATAAGTTTTTAAAGGATGTTTTTTCCTCTTAGGTTCTTTATTAGTTTTTCAGCACAGTTAACTCTTTCTATATTGACAATTTAAAGGATTTTTAAAAGCTCCAGCTGCACCCCCATTTCTCTGTTCCCCATTCCAGCAAAACTTGAAAACTTGGTCTTTATTTCCTTTCCTCCCTCTACTTAAAAACTGTAAAATATATCATATGTTCAAAAGAATATATATAATGCATATATACATTTCAAAATATTAATATGACAATAAAGAACACTTTGTAGTCATCTCTACAAAAAAATCAAGCATTTCCAATATCTGTCACTGTGTGTCCCTAGCCAATATCACTCTCCCTTTCTCCGCTCTAGAGGTAAGCAGCAGTCTGCATTTCTGTGATAATCACTCCCCAGCTTTTCTCTACACTTCCTTCATACATGTATATATCCCCAAACAGGATATTGTCTGCTTTAGCCTATTTTTAATTTTATGTACATAGAATTGTACTATATGTGTTCTTCTGTGACTGATCTTTGTTTTTGAGATTCACAGTCTCGATGCAGCTGTAGCTTTTGTTTATTCATTTTCACTGCTGTATAATATTTCAAATATGAATTTCCTACAGTTTTCTTCTCCATTCTAGTGTTCCTGGAATTTGGTTTGTCTTCATCTCTTTGCTATTATGATCCATGATGCTATGAACATTCTCATATGTGTATCCTGGCACGGACGTGCAAGACTTGTTAGAATATGTAACTCGGAGTGGAATTTCTGGGTTCCGGGATGTGTGTGCAGCACATATAGCGTCACCAGGTGAGGAAAGACTGTTTTCCAGGGGTTGCATAATTTATAATCCCTCCACTGGAAAGTTAAGTTCCCATTAAACCACATCTGAAGCTTTACTTGGTATTGTCAGACTTCTGACTTTTTGCCATTCCAATGTATGTGAAATGTTATCTCATTTTGGTTTTAATGCACATTTGCCTAATTATTAATGAGGTTGAACACTTTTCTTTCCTTTCTTCTTTTTCTTTCCTTTCTTATTGTGGCCAGTTGTATTTCCATTTCTGTGTAATGCTTTTTGTACTTTCTTCTACTGGCCATTTTTACTTTTCTTATAGATTTACGGGAGGTATTTGTTTTTCTTATATTCTGGACACTGATTCCTTTTTAATTATATGTGTTATACATATCTTCTTACAAATATCTCTGGCTTGTCTTTTCCCTCTCTTTGTGGTCTTTTGAGAAGAGTTTTTCATTCTAAAGTAGCTAAATTTGGCCAGGCGTAGTGGCTTATGCCTGTAATCCTAGCACTCTGGGAGGCAGAGGTGGGAGGATCCCTTGAGCTCAGGAGTTCAAGACCAGCCTGAGCAAGAGCGAGACCCCTTCTCCACTAAAAATAGAAAAATGAACCAGGTGTCATGGTGCCAGTCTGTATTCCCAGCTACTTAGGAGGCTGAGGCAGGAGTTTGAGGTTGCTGTGATCTATGATGACGCCGCTCTACCCAGGGCAACAGAGTGAGACTCTGTCTCAAAAAAAATCAAATAAAGTAGCTAAATTTATCTATCTTTATGTTTTAGACTACCGGTCTAGTTTAATAAATCCTACCCTGTCCTGAGGTTACGAAGATAATCGCCTGTATTATTTTCTGGACATTTTATAGTTTCGCTACTATAAACTCAGTATTTGTGTGCCCCTGCTCCCCCAAAGTCACATGTTAAAGCCTAATCCCCGATGTGATGGTATCTAAAGATGGGTCCTTTGGAGGTGATTATGTCATGAGTAGAGCATTAATGATGAGATTAATGCGCTTATAAAAGAGACCCCAGAGAGCCCCCTTGTCCTTTCTGCCATATGAGGACACAGTGAGAAGTTAGCAACCTGCGACCCAGAAGAAAACCAGAAGCTGACTGTGCTAGCACCCTGATGTCAGACTTCCCAGCCTCCAGAACTGTGAGAAATATACATTTATTGTTGTTATTAGCCACCCAGTCGATCGTATTTTTGTTATAGCAGCCTGAATAGGCGTTAGTCTTTCACATTTACACCTTTAATATATCCGGAATTAATTCTTGTGTTTGGAGCAGGATATGGATTTGTTTCCTTTTTTTCACATGATTAACTAATTATCTCATGGCCATATATTGCACAGCCTCTCATTTCAGCACTGTCCTGCACGGCCAGTTCCATCATATGCCATGTGTCCATGCATTCATCAATACTTATTAAGCATCTACTTTCTGCTAAGTACTCTTCTGGGTGCTAGGAATAAAGCAGTGACAAAACAGACAAAAATCCCAGTGGAGCTTACATTCTACTGGGGGAGGGCAAACCATGGACAAAAATAATTTAAAAAACTGTTGGGAGGAGGGGCAGAGCAAGATGGCCAAGTAGAAACCCTCAAAGATCGTCCCTCTACATGAACACCTAATTCAGCAACTATCCACACAAACAAGCACCTTCAGAAGAACCAGAAATCAGGTAAGTGATCATCTACCTGGTTTTAACATTATATCAAAGAGGGCACTGAAGAGCGCAGGAAAGACAGAGGCGTGTTGCCCACACCACCTGCCCCGGCCAGTGGCAACGTGGCAGCAGCGCACCGAGTGGAGAGAGAATCCGTGTCCCTGGGGGAGAGAGAGTGAAGCAATTGTAGAACTTTGCACTGAAACTCAGGGCCGCCTGGCACAGGGGAACACGGCACAGGGCAGAATTCTGCCACTGCCCACAGAGGGAGCATTTTGACCAGCCCTGCCAGAGGGAATCCTCCACCCCAAGCCTGAGTCCCCACCACCTGCTGACAAAAAGCAGCCTGGCCTGGACTAAATTCATTAGGGCAGTCGGGCCACCAGGACTGCAGGCTCAGAGCCTGGACTTGGGGTGCACATGACCCAGTGAGACACCAGCAGCTTTGGCCAAGCCAGTGCCTATGTCACCTCCCTCAGCTACAGGCAGTGCAGCGCAGGGAGAGTCTTCTTCCACTTGAGGAAGTGAAAGGGAAGAGCTCAGAGGACTTTGTTTTGCAACTTGGGAACCAGCTCAGCCACAGTAAAATAAAGTACCAAGAAGACTCCTGAAGCCCCTGAGTCCAGGCCTTAGTTCTTGGATGGCATTTCTGGACCCACCCTGGGCCAGAAGGAAACATGCTGCTTTGAAGGGAAGGACCCAGCCCCGGCAGGATTCACACCTGTTGACTAAAGAGCCCTTGGCTTTGAAGAAATATCAATGGTAGCCAGGCAGCAGTCACCACGGGCTTTAGGTGAGACTGGACTGGCTTTGAGTGTGACCTGGCCCTGGTGACCACGAGGGAGTGCCCACATCCCTCCTCGCCCAACTCCAGCAGCCCAGCACAGAGAGTGAGGGAAGAGAGTGAGAGGCTTTGCCTGGTCATCCAGGGAATTCTGTCATATCTTACCCAAGCTTACCAACACGGTACCAACAGGAGTCTGCAAGAGTCACAGCATTATTGGGCATGGGGAACCCCAGTGCTGATACGGCTGCAGTGACCAGAGACCTAGACCACAACACTCAGTTCCTTTTGAGGATCCATCTGGAAAGTCTTCTCAAGAAGGACAGGTTCATACAAGCCCAGACTGTGAAGATTATAATAAATACCTAACTCTTCAATGCCCAGACATCAGTGAATATTCACAAGAATAGAGAACCCACAAATAAATCCACACATCTATAGTTATCTTATCTTTGACAAAGGTACCAAGAACATACAGTGGGAAAAGGACAGTCTCTTCAATAAATGGTGCTGGGAAAACTGGACATCCATATGCAGTAGAATGAAACTAGACCCTTTTCTCTCACCATATAAAAAAAATCAAATCAAAATGGATTAAAGACTTAAATCTAAAACCTAAATCTATGAAAATACTACAAGAAAATAGTGAGGAAAAGCTTCAGGACATTGCTCTGGGAAGCAGACCAATTGGGGGTATTGAGTGATACCCCCAAAGCACAGGTAACCAAAGCAAAATTGGACAAATGGGATCACATCAAGCAAAAAGCTTCTGCACAGCAAAGGAAACAGTCAACAAAGTGAAGAGACAACCCACAGAATGGGAGAAAATATTTGCAAACTACCCACCTGACAAGGGACTAATAACTAGAATATATAAGGAGCTCTAACAACTCAATAGGAAAAAATCAAATAATCTGAATAAGAAATGGGCAAAGAGTCTGAATAGACATTTCTCAAAAGAAGACATACAAATAGCCAACAGGTATATGAAAAAATGCACAACATCATTAGTCATCACAGAATTGCAAATGAAGACTACCATGAGATATCTTCTCACCCTAGTTAAAATGGCTTTTATCAAAAACACAGGCAATAACAAACACATGTTAGTGAGGATGTGGAGAAAGGGGAACCCTGGTATGCTGTTGATGGGAATGTAAATCAGTGCAATCACTATGGAAAACAGTATGCAGTTTCCTCAAAAAACTAAAAATAGTACTACTATATGACCGAGCAATCCCACTGCTGGGTATACATCCAAAGCAGGGGAATTCAGTATATCAAAAAGACATCTGTACTCCCATGTTTATTGCAGCACTATTCAACAACAGCTGATCATGTCCATCTCCCGTCACATCTCTCCGACCTACTGCTTCTTCCACTTTTAAGGACTGATGTGATTAGATTGGACCCACTAGGGCCTAATGATCTCCATTTGTAATAAAGTCAATCAATTAGTAATCTTAATTCTCTTTTGCCATATAACATAATATAGTCACGGATTCCAGGGATTAGGACATGAACCTCTTGGAGTGTGGGTTCATTCTTCTGCCTGCTAGAAGTTATATGGGATTTACTGAACCTCTACTATGTGCCAGGTGCTAACATAAGCTCTGGGGATACAGTAATGAACAAAAGCCCAACCTACATGAGCTTACATCCCAGTGAAATCACATACACAATATCATGAGTGCATCTCTTTATTTTTAGTGCACTTTTAAAAATAGCTTTATTAAGTACAATTGATATTCAATAAGCTGCACATATTTATACAATTTGATGAGTTTTGACACAGGGATCTACCTGTGAAACCATCACACAATTAAGACAATGAACATATCTATCGCCCTCAAGTTTCTCCCCACTTCTTTCATCCTCCAGCCCATCCCCAGGCAAACACTGTTCCGCTTTCTGTCACTATGAATGGGTTTCCATTTTTTAGAATTTTACATAAATAGACTCATAGTGTGTACTCTATTTTTGCCTGGCATCTTTCATCCAGCATAATTGTTTTGTGATTCATCCCCATTGCTGAGTACATCAATAGTCCATTTCTTGTCATTGCTGTATCGTATTCTGCTGTATGAGTGTACCACAGTGTGTCTATTTGGTCACATGTTGATGGAAATTTAGGTTGTCCCCAGTGTTGCCTGCTCCTGGTTGCATTTAACAAAATATTGTAAGAGAGTACAAACTCAGGCAAGAAATGACCAGATTGCAAGCAGAGATTAAAGGGCGATTCTGGATATGTGAGTCCTTACAGGGCCGGGAAATCTGCCTGCTTTTACACGTCAGGCAGCAGAAGACAAGACTTTACTTGCTTGTGGTTGGTGTAATAATGAACTCCCACCCTAAAGATGTTCACAGTCTCATCCCCAGAAACTGTGAATCTGTGACCTTATTTGGCAAAGGGACTTTGCAGATGTGATTAAGATTAAGGGCCTCGAGATGGGGACAGCATTCTGCATTGTCCAGTGGGCCCGATTTAATCACGCGAGTCCTTAAAAGCAGAGGATCTTTCCCAGCTCTGGCGAGAGAGAGACGTGGCGACAGGCCGAACGGTCAGAACTGTGACTCTGGGGATGCAGGAAGGGCCACGAGCCAGGAACGCAGGTGCTTCCAGAAGCTGAAAGAGACGAGGACACAGATTCTGCCTGGGAGCCTCCAGAGTAACAGCCCTGCTGACGCCCTGATTTTAGCCTAGTGAGACAGTGCTGGATTTTGACTTACAGAACTGTAAGACAATAAATGCATACTGCTTCCAACAACTAAGTTTGTGGTAATTTCTTAGGTCAGTGATAGAAAACTGATACATTGCTCAAAGCTTTTCGCAAAAGCCTTGTATTAAGCCAAACAGAGGGACAAAGGCCTGAGGAAAAGATTAGATTAGAGATGTTCTCATCCCACCCAGAGTTGCTGCCACTAAATTGACAGAGAGGCATGAGCCATTCAAGGGAGCACAGAACAAAGACTTAAGAATTGATGCATAAAACAACTTTGGTTGTGGCTGGTGATACACGAAGCCAATGCACAAGCAGCCCTTTAAGTTTTTGAGGAAATTGTATTGCCAAGGAAGTAATAAGCCTGACCTAAAAAAGCCTGTGGTTAAGTCTTAAAATAACCGGCAGGCCCCCGGATGGCATCTGTAGGAGGCAGGCTGAAAACCTGTAGAGCAACCCAGGGAAATGGATAATCCTCACCTCCTTCTACACTGACCATGGTGCACAGTGGAGAAGGAGGAATCTTCCAGAAAGCAAAGCCAGGGGTCAGACAGGGTGACAAAAAAGGGGGTTCCTCCCGCAGAAAGACTAGATGGGCTAACTTTGGGACTTACTCCACCAAGAATGCAAGGAGTATTTAGGGTTCCAGCCAGTAAGATTTAATCATTGCTATGGGCCAATGACTGTGTGTTTCTGCTTGCTGAACAAAGGCTCCTATTGCCAGCATCCTGTTCTTGCCCCAGCATGGTGTATTGTCTGTGTGTATCAGGACAGGGAGATAATTGGACTTTATTACTTCATAGGTCGCTGGGCCGTGAGGACTCCCGTGTGTATCCAATAGAGAGAACTGCACATCACTTCAAGATCCTGCATTTTGAGCCAGATGTCATAACTGGATGAGACTTTGATATTTCCCTAGGGGTTGAGGTGAGTTTTGCTAAATGTGGGAAGTAGGATAGATGTGGATTTTTGGTGACCATTTGTGGTCTGTGTAATGACTCCTGTCCACCAAAATCCATTTTCCTTCTTCCACACCATAATAATAGAGGACAGTTGAGACCTGGCTGCACAGCCGGGGACTACATGCCCTAGCCCGCTTCGCAGCCAGATGTAGCCATGCGACCAGGGTCTTGACAAAGGAATGTGTAAGTTGTGATAAATGAAACAGTCCTAGACGTCAGCCCTTCTTAATACCCTTCATCACTGGTTGGAAGCAAATTACTCCTGTTAATCACGTGTTGAAGATGGAAGAAGCTCTAATAGCGTGCATTCCTGAATGATTTCATACAGTACGACCACCCACCATCTGGATAAACCTACCCCAGACTGTTAAGTGAGACAGAAATTTTGTTTGAGCCATCTCATTTTTAGTTTTCTCTATTACTGTAGTTTTGTTTTCTACCTTAACACACAGGATAAAACATAGGAAGAAGTAAATAGTTTTCATGTAGCCAAATCAACACAGGTAGAAGGTATAGTGGAAGAAAAGATAATATTCGCAATATCAACAAAAAGATAAAATACCCAGGAAAGAACTTAATATGAAAGCATAATACCTATGTGTAACAAACTTTAAAATACTTTGGAAAAACAAAAATAGTTCTCGAATAC
>RJWJ010011807.1:13040-43602 GCA_004363605.1 Indri indri | reverse complement strand
GCTAGGCTGACGCCACGGCACTGTAGCCCAGGCAACAGAGCGAGACAATGTCTCAAAAAAAATTAAAATAAAATAAAATATATTGTTATAGGCTATGAATAACTCAAAAAGTAGTGCTAACTCATGTGGAAGTCTTTGTGAGATAAAATCTTTGAGTGGAAAGGTACTGAACTGAAAACAAATTATTTTACATATGTATGTGGGACAAATGTTTAACAAAATTTCAGCAGGGTAATTAACATTGCATTAAAATGAGACTTCGTTTGTCTTGTTCTGTGGAATGTTATGGCTCTATGAGTTTGGGGCTTTTTATTTAAGTAAGACAATTTGCTTATGAGTTGTACTAAGTATGATGTATTTTCCCTGTTAAAAATCTTAGCGCAAAAGAATTAAGGCATTTGGAAATCCTAATGCTCAATATTGGATGATATTAGGCATTATTATTAAATATGTTAGATGCAATAATGGTATTAAGGTTATATTTTTTAAAAGAAACCATAACTTTTAAAGGTACATTCTGCAATACTTACAGTTAGGTATAATGTCTGGAATTTGCTTTAGTATAATATGGGAGAAGAAAGTAGGTGGAGCTGGTGATTTATTACATCATGCTGACTATGTTTGTATGTTTGAGATTTTCAATAATAAAAAGTTTTTTAAAAAGGCACATACACACAAAACTTACTGAGTAGAAATACATTGATATTTTGTCAAAGATAGTTAAGGACGGTTTCAAGGGAAGGAGGTGCCTAAAAATATCAGAGGTCTGATTGCAATGCAATTATATACAGCTATATACAGCTACATGATTTTAAAACCCAGTAATATTGTAGTTTTATTCTAATTAAGATAAGCCTCTACTTAGGTGAAAGTAGAAAGAACACTTGCCATTTGGGCAACAGTCTTTAAGACACAGAATGTGTTCTGGAAGCCCCTCTGTGCTCGGTACTGTAGAGATTGCTGGAAATTCAAAGAACTCAAATACAGGCCTTGTCCTGATGGAGCTGGTGAGATTTCTCCACGTCACTCCACAGTGTGCTGTGATAAAGGCTCTAACAGACTTATAAAAAAGTATTATGGAAACACAGAGGTTAGAATGATTTCATTTTGCTTTCAGAGAGGAGCAGAGAAGGGCCATATTAAGGAAGATTGTGCAGGAAGTTTGCATCTGATCTGGGCCTTGAAGAGCCAGTAGGGTTTTTCTAGGCAGAGAAAGCAGGAAGGCCACGGCAGGCATAGGGAACAGCATGATCAACAGTACGGAGCGGGGAAAATGAGTTCAGCCCGTTGACTGGGTTCAGTGAGTGTAAAGCACAGAGTGGGGTAAAATGGGATGGAGCAGATACAAGAACATGCAAGTAAGACCCCGAAATGCAAGTCCCTCCTGCCTGGAGAGCGGCATTCCTTAGACCTGTTAGCTTGAGTTTCCAGGCCCAGTTTCACATTGCACCTGTGACTTTGGGTAGTTTGATTTGAGGGGTCCCAGCTGCCGTGTCACTTCACTTGGGTCCACAGACTGGAGTTTGCTGCAGGTGAAGTTGCTAACAAACAGCCAACAAGATTCTCTGCTCCTCTGCCAAACAGGTTGCTCCCAGGCTTTTGTGGGAGTTCTGGTTGCTTTTCTGCTTTATGCGGAAAGGTATTGGTGGGATTTGAAGCCTATCGATGTCCTTGCTACTACTTACTGGGTAGAACCTGGAAGGTCCGACTCTCCCAGACCAGTAGAAGGGCCATCTGAATGACATCATGGAAGAGCTATTCTCCTACTATTAATACCAGACCATGGGGCCCATGACAAGAAGCTGGAACTCCTGAGCAGAGGCAGACTTTTCCCGAGAGGCTAGTGAAGCTTAAGCTGAAGTCCCTTCACTGGCACAGCCCAAAGTTATGGGAGGGTCCCTAGAAATTACCATGTAGTCATGTTTACTTTATATTAGTAAATTTGTTCTTAAAGGATAAAATGTGATAGGCTTCAGGTCCCACAGAGCCTGAAACCCCCTGTGCTTCCAAGCATAGCATGGAAGCTTCTTTATGCTTTAGCTTTTCTTTCTGAAAAGAACAGATGACAATATTTTCTCCCTCACAGATTGGTCACAGATTACTGTGCAGTTGTATGTAAAATGGAACCAGATGCTACTTTTTGGGCAAGTGAAATGTAATAAATAATTTGGTCCTGACACAAGAGGGGAGGGAACCCATGCCTCCTGGGTAAGCTCTGCTGGTCTGAAAAGAGTCTTTGCTGAGTTTGGCCCTGCCCGGAAGGCTGGCTGCTGCGCTGTCCCTTGTGTCCACCATCTTGCACTGTCGCTTTGGAACCCTGATCTCTGTGTTCTCACCTTTCTTCTCCCTGACCTTTAGCTGCCCACGACTTTCACAGCCAAGCTCTGTGTGGCCAGAAGCGAAGCCAGTTCAGATGTTACTGGAAGCAAGCACGTGAAAAAGATTATACTCCGTGGCTACTTTTTAAACACTCACCAGTGATATTTCCATTCTGTATTGAACAGACCGCAACTTACTTTTATATTATTTCCTTTAATGTATTTGCATCATAGTCTTGAAAACCATTGAGTCAACATATTATTACCTTTAAAAATATGAGATATAACTCGGAGAAACGGCTGAATTCCCGGGCTGGGGCAGGGAAACTACAGCATGGGCTTGAAACATCTTGTTTACCCAGAAAGTAAGAACGATTGTCAAAAAATCAAAAGGACACAGAGGCCAGCCAGTCTAGTTTGATGGGCTCCCACTGGATAAATTAGGAGAATTTGACCATCAAGATAAATATGGTAATGGATTATAACCAATTTAATAAAATAAAAATCCGTGAATTCATACTGATATAGAAATTGATCAAATAAATAAAAGTGGGGAGAGGCAAAAGCTCTTCCTTAGAGAGCCAACTGATGAGTGTGAAATGAAGGATGAAGTTAGAGAGCCATCACTGTGTGCTGAGACTGGTAGGAGAACATTTGATGGGGAACAAGGTATTTGCATAGTTTCAAGGTATCTCTCCACAAATTACGTACTAATTACAAAGGCAATTATAATAACTTTATGGCAGAAAAATCTGGAAGATATCATGTTAACCAAATGATCCAAGTTAATTAATATCACCAGTATAGAAACGAACACCATGTGCCTTGTGATACCATGCACTGAGAAGGACACACATTGTTTCTGTGTTCATCTAACAGAGAGTTACCTGAATCTAATTTTGAGGACACATCAGATAGACCCAAACAGTCTGGTGGGTCATTTTATAAAGGAATGGGCCTGCCATCTCCAAAAATGTCAAGATCAAGGAGACAGCTACTGAGGAGGGCAAAGGTCAGGGTTGGGGCTACAGAAAGCGGCAAGCTGGAAGAGGAGAACAGATACTTCCATTCTTTCTACTGATCCTGAAGAGGAGGTTTCTGAGCCACTTTTCAAGGTTTGCTTTTCACACGAGGTGGTACAGGAGCAATGCTCCTTTTAAAATGAAGATTACAGAAGACTGTTACAAGTTGAATCTTCTCTCACAGGGGCGGGCGGTGCTTGGAGGGGGTAACAGATAGGAAATTCCTTCAAGTGGCAGCTTGAATTTTCCAGCTCTATTCTATCAAAATGTTTTTATTTACCTAGTTCTTGTTATCAAAATGACATTTATCAAATGCACTGTAAGGAGGAGGGGACAAAGTTAGGATGACTAAGTGAAATCCACACATGAAAATGTTTCATCCGGGTGTTATCAATTGGCAGAACTGATTGGAATGCTCTAGTCATGGGTTTGCCATTTGACCAAAGATTACTGAACATCCATGTGTTTGCAGGTATCTGTCTCTGCAATGTCCTGTGGAAAATTACGCAAACTATTGCATTTTTTCCATTAGGAGGCTGAGCCTCACTTTAATCTCCGCCATCTTTCTCTGGCCTCCTCTGAGGACTGTCATGAACAGTGAGGGGACCCAAGGTGATCAAGACAAAGATAAAAGGGCCTGTCCACCAACCATCAAATATTATAATGCAGTGGCCGCGTTACAGAGGTCTTCAACTAAGCAGGCTTTTCTTGTTTGTTGTATAATGTACAATCTAATGTAATGTTTAATTATTGTGCTGTGCCATGTTTAATACATAGCATAGGTAATGTCAGTCCATAACTATGTTTTGACAGCTGGTTAAGTGTTTCGTGGCTGTAGTTTTAGGATTTAGCCATAAATAAAACATTTCAGGCATATTCTGACAGGTGCACAAATACTAATCTGAGAATTCATTATTTATACTTAAAAATTACATTCCTTTGTCCTTTTTGTGGATTGGTATTTATTATACTTCATCATATGAAATTGCTTACTTTTTATTACTGGGAGTATTTTATGTTAGCTGGAAAGCTGGGTACCACTTCACATAACTTTCTTGGTAGTTAGCGAGTGGGTGACGGCATGATTTTGTTTCTGTGAGGATGACTGAGGCTAGGGAAGGTCGGAGCCATCTTACCACGTTTTGAGCCACTTGCACCTGGAAGGTTATCTTTTTCTGTGCCCTTTTGTCCATTTTTTGCTCTTTGTAGTTTGCTTTTCAAGCCCATGTGACTTTTAATGTTGCCTTTAAACTTAATTACTCTTTCCTGTAAGTACTTTTCTCCATAAGGTTTTCCCACAAAAAGTGTTGGTGGGTCACAGTTCATTTTTTAACGCTGTATGAATGAGACTTTGCTCGAAGACAGAGCTGTACCCGCCACCAAGAACATGCAAACATCGAACAGTCAAGTATCCATTTTATCATTGGAGCGTGGAGGGAAGATATGAGGCGTTTTGGGAAAATGACTATAGGAAAAGCGTCCGTATGGACGGCTTCTGCTTTGCCTTCCTCTCCGCTCGTCTCAGCCATGTGCCGTGCAGTCGCCGTGCCTGCCCCGCATGGTCATGGGGGATCGCGGTACCTGTGCAGGGGTTGTGGTGGTAGTAATGAAATGCCTGTCTAATTTCCTTACCCAAATTTTAAAAAAATCTTAAGATGATAATCAGCGAACTGGAGTTGTTCGTGTATCCCTCTTGCCGGCTGGTGCATTTCTCGGCTGCAAAGGGACAGTTCACGCACAGTCAACTGCATTTATACCAGTCACAGCTTCCTCTTTCTCCCAGCCACCCCCCTTTCCACTTAAGATTTCTTTTAGTTTTTGCAAAGCAGCCATGTGAGAGGAATAAAATAATTTTGAAGAGCATTATATGGTGGGAATTTTGACAATGAGTGGAAGATGGTAATTACTCTCTTCCATTAGACTCAGTGGCTTTGGACAGATAAGCTGTATTGAAACGTGTGACCAGGGCATAGGATCATGGATTGTCTTTCACTGTTGTCATGGCGACAGTGATGCAGGTGGCCTATAACTGCCGGGCTGTCAGATCTTATACATCAAACTGGTGCTAAGTGAAAATATGTTAGAGGCATTGGGGAAAAAATTGCCAGCAGTGTTTATAGGATCAGCTGGAGAAAAGCTAGCCTGGTTGAAGAAAAGATTTCCCTTATAGGCTCTAGGTGATTCTGAAGAAGTAGGAGTTTGTACTTTTTATTAATAAGATGAAAGTGGAGTATTAAAAGAAAAAAATGGTTTCCGGATGTTGCATGGCTGCCTGGGTACACATTATTAACACGATGCCTTTCTCTTCCCCCGATCTGATGTGATAATGCAGTGGCTTCAGAGGACGCAAGGAGACACAGTGCGGTCTAGAAGCTCTGCTTGGGGGCTGGGGAACCAGTTCTGCATGCTGAAAGAGGGTTGAGTCATTCTTTTTCCAAAGATCGTCACTGAATTTTTGCTAGTTAGAAGTGTGAGAAATCATTATCGTAGAATTCTAATGGAGCGCTGTAATTATTAATTCTATAAAGAGTTACACTCTTATGCACACTGGACTGCATCTATTTGAATGTAGAAGGATACACTCAAATGTGGAGGGGTTCCTCTTTGTCAAGCACAGTTAGCATACTTACCCTTTCCTCTGTTTTTCCTTCTCTCCTCTTTTCTCAGGCTCTTCTCCCTTAAAAATTGATAAATGCCTTCAACTAAAACCCTTCAATGCTAAGAGACAATAACGTGTGTGTGTGTGTGGTGCTTTGTCTCAACAAGTCAAAACTAGCTTTATAGTTCGCATGTAACCACGCTGTCTTGGTAAATAATAAGAAAAGTGTGTATGTTTCTGTATCCATGTTAGATTTGAGGAAAAGGAGGGACCATGAAGTTTAAAAAGAAGTATTCCTGGGCAGGACAGTCGTAGAGCCAGGCATAACAGATGGGGTGGTGGATACCTCCTGGTAGGGCCCTGGGCTAGGCGGTGTGGCCCCAGTGCCTGACATTTCACGCAGGGTGTCTTCTTTGGCGTATTCAGTATTCACATCTAAGTTAACAGAGTAAGTGAGATTACCCTTATATCCCACTGGCATGTAATTGATCAGAGTGTTATGGATCCAGTTTAATCCAACACACATAAATTGAACACGCACTAAATGGTAAGTATTTTTCTTGGTCCTGCTAGTCAGAAGGAAGTACAGTCTAACATTTGTTGAGTACCTAGTGGGTGGTAGGTAATTAAATTATTTAATCTTCACAGTAATCTTGAGAAGTAGATATACCATTATCATTTTGCAGAAAAGAAGCTTGACAAAACAATTCAAATGCAGTATGCCTGACTCTGTGTATTTTTTTTTTTTCATTATGTGGTTTCAAGGGACGTACAAAACCAGCCTTGCCTTCAAGGAACTGACAGTTTTGTTGGAGACTCAGGGAAGCATTTAATAACTACGGAACAGCTTGTTAAGCGCCCTGACGGGCGTATGTAGTGACCGGTGCAAAGTAGGCGACAGCGAGCTCCCAAGAGGAGGTCATGATAGAGCAGGTTATTAAAGGACAGTTTGAAAGTAGATGAAGAGGAAAGGGAGTTCCAGGCTGAGGGGACAGTCTGAGTAAAGACACAGAAGAATGAGGCCGTGGCCCATTCTGGAGTGACGTGTGTGTGCGCTCCCGCACCCGCATGCATGGGGTAAGATGTGTAAAGTGATTCTCTAGAGTTTGCACAGGATAAGCCCAATATATCTTCTGTTAGATAAGTGACTGGGGACCCAAACCAAAGACCGTTGTGATTGTTTCCTTTTAAGTCCTTACAAGCTAGGGGTTGTTGACTTGCGTGGTAGTTCCTTCTCGATTTTGTGTTTTTTCCATTTCTGTTTACTCTCAGTGCCTTTTCTTTCCTCAGAATGTATTTTTTTCATTGTTGTGGTCAAGGGCTCTCCTCTACGATAAAAAAGAATTTTGTGATCCGTAGTCATGAGACCCCAAATGAGAGGAGATTGTCAGGCAGAACAGGTGAAGAAACTGGTAAACCATCAGTCCTAGACAAATAATTTAAATAATTAAAATGAGGAAGATTTGTACATTCCAAGTACCTGGTGATGATGGTTCTTCAGCTGTTAGCCCCAAGTGCTAGATTAAAAGCTTGACTCAGATACAATCTCTGTGCTAACTGCTAACCAATATGTTTTCATCTTGTAGTTTATATACATAAAGGAGATTGGTCCTCCAATCAGTAAGTTAATCAATTCTCTGCTTTTATTTTCTTGTTTTCATAAAAACTTTGCTTTTCTTAAACCTAACTCCTTGATTAACAGGTTTTATTCCAGGAGTAATCTCAGGCTTTTGCTAAGTCTTCACTATTTTAGACTAAAAAAGAAAAACAGTGAATTGCTCTCAAGCTGTGATTGGTTGCCACTGCTTTCCAAATAGTCCACGTGATTAAGAGAAAGGTAAACATTAAAGCCATTCAAAGTGAGGAAATTGAGTGTTAGCGTCTATCAGTCTCCATGCCGCACTAAACTAATATAAAAGTTTAAATCCTAGTACTTTAGACGTATTTGGAAATACTGATTTTTTTTTAAAAAATAAGAAACCAGAGAGAAGGTCACAGTTGCATAAGGAAGATTCTTCTTGACTTTTACAGTTCACTTGTCCATGGGCATGCACACACGCTCAAATGTCTGCTTCTGTTGGACTGGTGCTTCTAAGACTAGTGGCCGATATAGCACGGAAGGAAATTTACTCAGGAGAGTAATAAATCCATTGACCAGAATGGGGGCCTTGTGATAGTCAAGAGCAATTAGAAGGAAAAGCATATTTCTGTGACAGCCAGGGCTGAGGAGAAGGATTAGTCAATCTGCACTTGCCTCCAAGCAGGGGACGTCTAATCAAAGAGAAAGGTTTTTGAAAACAACAGGAAATGGAAAATTAATTTGAACCTCTTCTCCCCCAATCTTTTTACGTGTCTTAGGAGGAGTTATTTTTTTTTTTAAAAGAAAAGCCAGTTTTTACCAAGAAATATCCTGAAATAAAGATGACGAGTGATTCCTTCATTTTAGGGTGACTGTCCCTGATGGTGTGGCATAATGCAAAGTGATGGAATTATTAGTAAGGAGTCTTAAAAGTGGGATAGGGAGCATCGAGGTGGAAAAATCAGGCTAGCTCATTTTACATCTCTTCTGAATTTGGAAAACTATAGGCTCCTCATATTCAGTTTTTTCAAGGATAGAAATGTTTTCCTGGTTATTTCATTGGGAGATTGCACCCGAGGGTCCTGGGATTTCAGCCTCTGTGGGCCGGTGTCTCTGTCACTCGATCGATGTGTGATGGATGCATTGACCAGACTGTGGAAGAGGGTTTTGGGTTTTTCCTCCATGTTCCTCATAAGCACCTTCCCAGAGTTAGATGCTCACTTATTAATTTGTCAATGAAACTGTTTAAAGAGGCAGCTGTTTGTTATACTTTATCAATACTAGGCTTTGTAAACAAGAAAAATGAAGGTGATCTAACTTGAAAATGTCCTGCAGAGAATAATCCTGTTTTGTCAGACAGAGGAAGGGCTGACCTGTTGGGTGTTTTCATGTTTACTTCCCATTATTCATTCCAGAAGGTACTAAGAGGTTCTGGAGGGGAGTCCTTGACACTTCCATGCACTTAGTTTGGCTCTGCAAAAGTAGAGCAGGAGAGGGAGACGATGAGAATTTGAAATGGAGTGTCAGGCTGAGACCACGACCGTCCAGTTTCTCATGAAACCTTTGGATGCGCCGCTGGTTGAATCTAGTATCACGGTTGTTTTGATCACCATTTTCAAATGCTTTTTCTCAAGTTATAAATAAAATGTTTTTTCCAAGAATGGGCACTAGCAGAAGAGGCCTTTGTTTTTATAATACAATGTCTGTTCTGTGATAGGACACACAATTTTCTCTGGCATAAGGGAGTTACATGCTTGAGACGGTGGCTTTGAAGAGAGTGGAGGGTCTTCATGAGATCAGCTAAGTCAGGAAGTTCAAGGACAAGGACGCTGGAACATATTCCTGCCAGGCGGGGGATCCTGGTATAAATATCAGGGTTATCTCTTCCTCCTTACGTAAGCACTCGGGACTCTCTACACCCACTCTGAAAGTTTTGGGAGAAAAGCTGAAAAGGCCTTAAGTTAATGTCTCCGATGAAGGACAGTGCCACTAACAGACTATTAAAATATACACACCGAAAAACTATATATGTAATTTTAAATCCCTTTGGCTTGGTAAAAAAGGAGAAAAGTTTTATCATGATGCCTTTATTTTTTTATTTAAGGTACTTAAAAAAATTGATTATTGGTTTTTAGCGCCAAATGAGCGTCTCTATTTTAGAACAGAGGTTACAGATATGCTGCGTCTACTAGTACGTACTGTATCTTTGCTGAGAGAATAGTGGAGACATATTGTTGTTTGAGCCATTTCCTGACCCAAAGGATGGGCTGGCTTGTAAACCAAAGTGTTTGGTCTTTGCTCTGTTGAAGCTGAGAATGCAGTTTGATGTTAGTCGCCAACACAACTGAAGGTGACGTGCAGTGGACACCTCACTAGCCGTGTCTCAGGGTGTGCTGGTGAGGTCTGACCACCTTGCAGAGCCCGGGAGGGTGACATAGGGAGGAACGGGTAGTGGGCAACACAGATTTCATCTCCTTTCAAGGTCCATCCATCCTGCTGGGTCTCCTATTTGTTGTAGAATGATCCACATAGAAAGACCATTTTGATTTTTCATATCTTTCAAAAACAATACTTGAGCTTGCACTAATGCTTTAAATAAAGTTGTATCTGCAATATGCTGGTTTAATTTTGTATGAAACTGGAATTTCAGATGAAAGGCTTCCTAATGCACAAAAGAACCCCAGCTCTCCCTTAGAACCAAAGCAAACACATACATAATAACAACAACAATGAAAGAGTTCCAATAAGGATTTTCAGAACGCAAATACCCATTTAAATGTACCTAACAATCGTCTGCTAGCAGCCACTTTAAATTATTGTTTTGTTTAAAAGGAACATTCAATATAGTTGAACACTTGTGCTTTATAAATGTAATATGCTTCTCTGCATTATCTGAAAGAGGAAGAAAACCATGTCTTGCTTTTTGGGATTTAACCTGTTGTAGCTAATCAGAAAATCTTTATTAACTGCATTTATAAGCTATATAGCAGTACAAGAAGATCTTTGAAATTTTGTGATTATAAAAATGGGATGAAAAAAATTAAATTGTATGTTATAGTTTTGCAAAAAGCATGTGATTGAGTTGTGCCCTGCCAGTGACTTCTAGTAGAAGAGCAACACTGGTCCCTCTTCTCACCGTTTGGGAGGAGGGTGGGCGAGTTTCCTGCTGTTACAACAAAGCCAGCACCGTGGGGGCAGGGAGGGGGCTTTTGGCCCTGGAAGAATAGGTCTGGGTGTGAGCTGCATTTCCTGCCCTGCTGAGAGTCAGTTTTTCTGGGTTTTTCCCTCGCCTTTCTGCAGCTATGGCTTCCCTTCTCTCCTTTGCTTCCGTACTCTGGCCTCCATTCCCTTCACTTTGTGTGATGGGTGATGACACAGGCCATTTCCGTGGATACAGACTGAGGCAGTGGTGGGACAGGGAAGCACCAGAAACAGCAATTGGGTGAACCACGGGTGATGGCAGAGCACCAGGCGCATACCCCACCCAGCTTCACCACTGACGAGCTTGGTGATTTGGGGAGTTGTTATGGATGCAAAATTCACAGGCTGAAGCCCTAATCCTTAATGTGACTGTATTTGGAGAGAGGGCTTTGAAGGAGGTAATTAAGGTTAAATGAAGTCATAAGGGTGGGGCCCTAATCTAGTATGACTGGTATCCTGGTATCCTTGTAAGAAGAGACACCAGGGATAGGCATGCACGGAGAAAGGGCCGCACGTGAAGACACAGAGAGAAGGCAGCCATCTGCAGGCCGAGAAGGGAGGCCTTAGGAGAACATCGGCCCTGCCGGCACCTTGATCTTGGCCTTCCAGCCTCCATAACTGTGAGAAAAATAAATTTCTGTTGTTTAAGCCATCCTGTCTGTGTTATTTTGTTATGGCAGCAATAGCAAACAGATACAGGAGAGTTACTAAAACTCTCTAGGCCTCCATTTCTCTATCTTTAAGATGGGGTTAGAAATGGTTTCTACCTTACAGGGTTGTTGTGTAAGAATAAATGACATAACGCAATCAAGAGAGTGCCTCAGTTGATGCCTTCCCATGTATGGAGAATTTGTGTCCACAGCACAGGCTAATGTCCATTTTCTAGTAGCCCAGGCTCTCTGCTGAGTGCTTCCATTACAACAGGACAACATAACTCATTGCACGTGTAAGTTTCAAGTTTTTCACCACATTTTGCCTGGCTGATGTTTTGTCGAAGACCCAGACTTACGGCACAGATGTTTTTTTTTCTGGTTCCAACATGTATTACATTTCCTTTAAAAGTTAGTTAAATTCTCCGTACACTTCAGCGTTGTTCTATTGCTATGCCTTACAGACAATAAATGGGAAATCTGGCAAATGTCAAACAAATGCTCAGCTGACCCAGCACATGGAATTGGATTTACTAATTCTGGTTATATATATATAAAAATATATATATATATATATATATATTTTTTTTTTTTTAAGAGGCAGGGTCTTACTCTGTCACACAGACTGGAGTGCAGTGGCATGGTTATAGTTCACTGCAGCCTCAGACTCCTGGGTTCAAGCTATCCTCTTGCTTCAGCCTCCTGAGTAGCTGGGACTACAGGCATGTGCCACCACACCCAGCTAATTTTTCTTATTTTTTTGGTAGAGATACGGTCTCTTTACGTTGCCCAGCCTGGCCTCAAACTCCTGGACTCAAATGATCCTCCTGCCTAGGGTTCCCAAAGTGCTGTGATTAAAGGTATGAGCCACCACGCTTGCCCCAGGCTATTTTATGTACTAGAATCACATATCTGCCAAACAGTGATCCTTGAGTTTACCTGGAATTTTTCGGTCAATGAACTGGAGTTGTTTTCAGTCTATAACCTCATTTCACTTCTAACTTGTATTGATCTAAGAGGTATCACAGATGCTTCTCCCCATTTGCTAACTAGGTAAATGAATGCATAAACATTTTTTCCTCATATGCAGAAGAAGCGTGGGTGGTAAAGGACCAGAATGGAGGATCTCCTGGCTTCCTGTAGAGCAGTAGTCCCCAACCTTTTTGGTACCAGGGACCAGTTTCATGGAAGACAGTTTTTCCATATGGGGGGATAGTTTCAGGATGAGTCAAGCACATCACATTCATTGTGCAGTCAAACCTCTCCGCTAATGATAACCTGTATTTATAGCCACTCCCCAGCGCTAGCATCACCGCCTCAGCTCCACTTTGGATCATCAGACATTAGATTCTCGTAAGGAGCACGCAACCTAGATCCCTCATGTGTGCAGTTTACAGTAGGGTTCGTGCTCCTATGAGAATCTAATGCCCCTGCTGATCTGACAGGAGGCGGAGCTTACGCAGTGGCACAAGCGATGGGGAGCGGCTGTAAACACAGATGAAGCTTCCTTCACTTGCCCGCTGCTCACCTCCTGCTGTGCAGCCTGGTTCCTAACAGGCCACGGACTGGTGCCAGTCTGCAGCCCGGTATTCAACAAAGTTGTTTGTGAAGTTATTCTGTTAACTACAGCTGTCCACATACTAGTGACTAGTGTGTTCTTTCCCTTCTCAAAGTGAAGAATAGAGGATAGGTTCTGTACCTCCAGGTCTTCCAGCCCAGTGCTCTTTATTGAGCTCGGAATCAATAAATCGGAGACTCAAACAAATGGTATTGAGCACTCTTGTGTGCCGCATCCTGTGGGCTGCAGGTATAGTGTAAAATACGGGTGCTGTTCTCAAGGAGGAGAGACCCAGCAGGCTCTAGGACAGCTGGAGTTGTAATACATGTGGGTAGTGTGTAATATACATGTTCTTAAGATAAGTTCAGTTTAACTCTAACTGTTGTATCTCTTGACAAATAAGAGAAGTGCTCCCTTTGGAGGAAAAGTATTCTATTAGATAGGGTAGGACGCTGAGCCAAAATTGATTAAGATGGTGTTCCAGTTACCTATTGCTGCCTAGCAAACGACACCAAACCTTGGGGGCTCAAAGCAACCACCATTTAATTATATCTGTGATTTTTGTTCAAGTAGGGCTCAGCTAAGTGATTCTTCTATTCCATGCAGCATTGACTGTGGTCACTCGGTGGTGTTCAGCCAATGACTCATCTGATCTGGAGCTTCCAGTATTGCTTCATGCACCTGCCTGGCACCTTGACAAGGATGCCTGAAAGGCTGAGCAACTCTTGGGTCACTCTACCTCTCCATGTGGCCTCGGAGCCTCTCATGTCATTTCTCCATTACTGTAACCATATTTCTTACAGGGAAGCTCAGGGTTCCAAGAGACCAAGGCCAAACCGTTAGTTGTATTAAACACTAGGTCTGGAAATGACATATCACTTCCATACTCCATTGGTCCAAACAGCTACAGGCGGCTCATATTCAAGGGGAGGAAAATAGATTCATCTGTCCATGGAAGAAGGATCAAAGAATTTGGGGCCGTTTTTAATCCACCACATATAGTGTATACCTCTGTGGTTTGCTGAGGTTTTTGAAACGTTTTATTTTTTTCAAAGAAATATACCCAAAACTTCATTTTCAGTGTCTTTTAGCATTTTAGTTTCCTTTTGCTGGAATTTGAAACACTTTATGGCTTGCCCCATTTTTACATTACTCTCTCTCTCTCTCTCTCTCTCTCTCTCTATATATATATATTTTTTTTTTCCGCTAAGAAATTCCTCTGCTCACAAAGGCATTTTTTAGTTTGGTCTATCCTCATTCTGTCCTTTCGGTTCAAGAAACTATCTATTTGGTTCTATCTCCTTCATGCAAGGAATGATAACACTTGAAGATTATTTGTGAAAATGAATAAACTTTGGTCTCTGTCATGGGGGAACTAACAGTCTGGGAGGAGGACCATCATGGCTACGGATAGCGGCGGAGTAAAAGCTTAAATAATGAAATTGAGAAAGGCACACTCAGCACACGAGTGGATCTCTGAGTCAGCCCAAGGAATCTGGGAAGGTTTCAGAGAAGTGGCATTTGAGCTGTCTCGAAGGGGACGCGGTGCTACAGATGGGGGCGGTGGAGTGGGGCTGGCACGCGGGAGGTGGGGCAGCAAGAGGCGGGCACCGGAGCAGATGGCGTGCTCCTCGGACAGTGCCTGGGCGCCGGGAACGTGGGGGCTGCGGTCGTTCGGGGCGCAGGGTGGGGTGGCTGTGGGAGGCGAGGCTGAACAGATGGGTTGGGGACGTGTGGACTTTGCTCTGAATGTAATCGCCATGGAAGGATTTGTGGCAGGGAGTGAGTGCCATGATCAAATTTCTGATTTTTGAATGCTATTTCTAATAGCAGATTTTGGATGGTTTGGAGAAGTTACAGACAACAGGCTGAAAAACCAGTTAGTTGGAGGGCAGTCGTCCAGGAGAGCTGTAACTGAGGAACAGAATGGAAAAGAAAGGTTTTGAGAGGTGCGTTGGGGGAAGGGAGGTTGGTGAAATAACTTTTGCCGAACATGTGTTCAAACACTCTCCTTATATCCTTTGTCTGATTTCGTTCTCTCCAAAATCCATTTTTCAGATGAGGTCACTGAGGTTTTGAGACATTTAAAACCCTCACTGATGGTGGCTAGTTAGAAGTGAATAGGGTTGAGATTCAAAGCCAAGTGTGTTTGGCCACAAAGTGTCTATGACTTCCCATAAAGCCTCATTGCCTCATCCATTGGAAATAACTTCAGATTTCTTACTTGTGAGACTGGGTGGATGGTTGTGCCAGTAACAAAAATAAAGAACTCAGAATTTTGTTTAAGGCTTTTAAAAATGTTTGACTCCTGAAGTGTGTGTGTGTGTGTGTGTATCAGTCACATCCTTCCAGCTTGAATAGAGTTTTAGAAACATGTACAGTTTTAACCCAGTTTATCAATTCTATCAACTGAAATGTTACAGATAAGAAAATACAATAAAATACACAGTTGTGTCAATTTTCCTGCCCCCATTTTTGTGCATAAATTATTCTTGGCCTAATAACTGGTTTTATTGCACATTAGAATCTCCTAAACAAAGACCCTATTGTGCTAACTTAAGGAACAGATGAAGACATCAAGGGAGGGCTAGGAAGGAATGAGGAGGAAAAGTAAAAATGAGTCAGAGAGTAAGAGAAACAATGTGGCAGTTCATCTGAGAACTTCCTCTGAATAGAGCTGCATCCCTCACCCCTTCAAAATAAGCTACCTTTCTCATTGGAAGAGCAGAAAGGCAAAAGACAACAATCTGTGTCCCTTAACTGGGGTGTGGGTTGCTCTGGTTCTCTGCTTTTGGGTTCCCAGGTGAACAGCCTGACACACGCCAGTAGCCACGGGTTTTTATGTTCAGGACTCATGGCCACAGGCTGAGTCTCATTTGAAAATGCAATCCTTGATGCAGATCACAACGAGATCTTGAAAATACTGGCATGCGGGGGATCAGTACTGCATCCACCTGGTTTCATTTTCACAGGTGTTCAGAGCCCTTGACAAGTCCTGGTGATAACTGTGAAGCACTTAGAGAAGAGGAACTTGCTTCTCTTTTTCTGTGGCTGAGGAGCCATGTCTAGAACAGAGCCTGGCACATAGTAGATGCTCAGTAAATATTTACTGAGTGAATGATTGCTCAAATTCCCTCTGCCAGGTTCTGTTAGGTGCTTGACATGTGATATCTCACTTAAGCTTCACGAAAACAATAAAACCTGGTCCTCTATTAAGCAGATGAAGAAGTCAAGATCTAGAGAAGTGAAGTAACTTACCAAAGGACATGCACCTTGTGTGTAATAGAGCTGGGATTCAAACCTGGATTTGTGTAATTCCAAACCTTTGCCCTTTTGAGTGTACTGCAAATACTTTGAGTGTACTGTAAATATCCTTTATCAGAATATTGTTTGGGTATAAATCAACGTACTTCACACATGCAAAATAGAATTTACTCCAATTTTGAAAATGTGAGAACTCTAAGAACTCCCTTGACTGAGCACATAAGCAATCGGTGTTCAGTAAATGTTGAATAAATGAATGATTTGTGTATATTTCTGTCTAATACTTTTTCGTGGAGAAAAAAATATGTGGAGGACTTGAAGGTTTGGCTTTAAATAAAAAAAAATGTTCTTTTCTTTTCTTATTCTTTTTTTTAGAGATGGAGTCTCACTCTGCCACCCAGGCTGGAGTGCAGTGGCACAATCATAGCTTACTGTAACCTCCAACTCCTGGGCTGGAGCAAACCTCCTGCTCAGCTTCTTGAGTAGCTAGGACTACATGTGGCACCACCATGCCTGGCTAATTTCCATTTTTTTTTTACTTTTTGTAGAGATGGGGGTCTCACTATGTTGCCCAGGCTGGTCTCAAACTCCTGGCCTCAGGCAGTCCTCCTGCCTCGGCCTCCCAAAGTGCTGGGATTATAGATCTGAGCTACTACACCCAGACAGAAATGTTATTTTCAACACAAGTTTTTCAATACAGGCAGGTTGACAAAATGCCAAACCAATCAGTGATAACTGCTTAATGCTCTCTGTCCTATGCCAGTTTGGAAACGTTTGGTAGAAACACAGTATTGGGAATATTATGGTCACTTCTCCCACCTTGTTCAAAGTGTTCACTTCCCTCTTGTCACCAGGAAGGGAAGTGAGCTAGGAGATGCAGTTGTGGAATTTCCAGTTTTGCAGGAATAGTCAGATAAGTGGCCAAACGTTAGCTACTTTCCCATGATTCTCTGCACTTAACTCTTTTATAATGTTTATAGGTTAACCAATTTCGTTTTCTGGCCACCCTTCACCCCATCCCTCCTCCCCTTAGTACCTTCCTTCTTGCAGTATCCCATTTCAGAACGAGTTTCCCCTTTTATGTTTTCTAATTCGGCAGCCTCTTCTTTTAATCCCATTTCAAGCTCCTTTTTTTTTTTTTGGAGACAGAGTCTGGCTCTGTTGCCCGGGCTAGAGTGCCGTGGCGTGAGCCTAGCTCACAGCAATCTCAAACTCCTGGGCTCAAGCGATCCTCCTGCCTCAGCCTCCCGAGTAGCTGGGACTACAGGCATGCGCCACCATGCCCGGCTAATTTTTTCTATATATTTTTAGTTGTCCAGATAATTTCTTTCTATTTTTTAGTAGAGACAGGGTCTCGCTCTTGCTCAGGCTTGTCTTGAACTCCTGACCTCGAGCGATCCTCCCTCCTCGGCCTCCCAGAGTGCTAGTATTACAGGCATGAGCCACCACGCGCACCCAGCCTCAAACTCCATCTTTTGTGGAAAACAACCAGGTATCTCTCATCCTCCCCTTCTTCAATCGTATCTGCTGAACCACTAAGGAAATGCTGGCCATGGGGCTGCAGTGACGTGAACCAAGCCCAGTCTTGGTCATCTTCTTCGTCTAAGCTGCTCCTGCACATTGGAGCGGTCTGAGCTAAAGTGGTGAAAGGGGTGAGAGACTGAGGAGAGTGAGTTATCAAGACCAAAAGAAAATTGTTTCCCAAGTGGAACCTGCCTTGAAATAGATTCATCTTTTGTGCTCTTGCCCTAAATTAAAATCTTACTTTATTTGTGTTTTGCATGGATGGGGAGGTTTAGGACATGCTATATTTGGTAGGTTTTTTGGCAGATGGGGTTTCCTGTTGCAATCATGTTTTAAAATAATATTGCCTATACAGATGTATTCTCCAGGGCTTGGAGTAGTTTTAGGTCATCCGTTCTCGGTGGGCAAGGCCTATGACGTGGTTCCTTAACAGTTCCGTGTTGGATGACGTTAAGCAATGGCTCATTTGTCAGGTCTCTCAGGAGTAAAATTCCCAAATAAACACAATCTACTCCAGTAAATGCTAAAACTCAAAAGCCACCTTGACAGAAATCGTGTTAAAATATTCTAATGTTCCTTCTCTCTGCCAGGAGAGAATATTGCACAGACTTTAACTCTCTTTTGCTGTCTCAGTCATCATCGTGATGGTAAATATTGTACGTTTATTGTGCAGTGGTATCATTAGGATTTGTTAATACGTGTGGAACTCATTGTCCCTAAACATGAAATGTCCCCAGACTACTGTGTACTTTGTGTTCTTTTAAAGTGTCTGTCTTCTCTTTTCCACGTGGCTAGCACTCGTTTCTTTCCCACTGTGTTAGTCCCTAGGAGCCTCTTGCCACCTCACCTCTTCTCATATTTTGTGTTTAACATGCTGCAGCTGGGGAGCGAGATCGCACAGGTTATCAAGGTGGATTTAAAGCAAGAACACATAGGCTCCGAATGCAGACCAGGTGACTCCTTCCACGAGTTACCTCTTTAAGCTCTAGCGCGTGGACTTTCTGATACGTATTTTGGCTTCTCAGGAGCGTGTCTGACTGAGGTTTCAGGCTGTATTCTGGTTAGTTAAGGCTTCAAGATAAGTGAGCTGTCATTCTGTGACTCATCGAGTACTGTTTTAAGCAGCTACACAGCTTCAGAGAATAAAGGATGTCTAATCATCTCCAGTTTCCTGTCGCGGTTGACGTCATTGTCACCATCGTCATCTTCAACTCCGTCACATTATTAAGTACCCCAAAGTACATAAATTGCAAGACAAAATACGTTACGTGTCTAGGAGTCTGCCTTCTTTAAATAGATAATACCAAAACGGGTCTAATTGAGACCAAGGTATTGACTGCCCTGCAGATGGCATCCATTAGTAGTCTGAAAAGTACAAACGCAGTATCCTAATTGCTGAGCGCCTACTGTGTGTAACAGGTGCTGAGGCTATACCACAAAATATTACACAGTCCCTACCCTGAGGAACTCAATGCAATGACAGAAGTGTGTGTGAGCATGACGAGAGCCCAGAAGCTCAGCAGCCTAGTCTGGAGGTGGAGAGCACCTGAGCCGTGTCCTAGTTATTAGCTGGGTGGAGGGAAGGGTGGAGCCTGAGCAAGAGGCAGGAAGCTTCCTGGTGCAGTGGGTCCTGTGTGAAGTCCCTACTGCAGGGAGTGAGTGGGTGACAGTGGCAAGGAACATGGGTTCCCGAAAGTCCCTGGAGCATTGAGGGGGGCGCTGGTGGGTAGCGCAGGGGCGGGAGTGAGGAGGGCAGTGAGCAGGACAGATTTGGGCTTGAACTAGGGCTGTGGTCTTCTCTCCCGACTCTGGGAGCTGGATTTGAGAAACGTGTGTGAAGTAAACTGCAAAAAGCTTGCAGATGTAGCTTTTGCTATAGAGAGGAGAGGGGGCAGTTATTGGAGGGTCACCCTGGAGGGCAAGATGATGGATTCCGCTTTGGATATGCAGGTTTGGCCTGTCTGTGGAGAGGCCTGGGGAAGCCCTGGAGTCCAGACAAGGTCTGGCGTGATCTCAGAGAACCTGGGGTGGTGAGCCCACTGCTTTGCTCTGTGAAAGTTGGGGAGAGCCGCTGGGATTGGTGGGAATAGAAAAGGCAGGAAGCAGCAAAAGTTCTTCCATTCAGTCAAAATTGAATCTGATAAAAGAGAGTGAAGAAAGGTGTGCTGCACTCCAAGGGCAGGTACTCTGTGCCTTTTTTTTTTTTTTTTTTTTTTTGAGAAAGATGCAGCTCCTGCCTGAGGCCCCAGGGCCAAGTCAGCCCTGGGGCTGTTGGTAGCAGCAGCCTGGGCTGTGGAAAGGCAGCTCTTCTGTAGGCATGGGCTCAGACCCGCCCTGCTGATCGGCCTGGGTTTTGCTCTTGGCGCACAGTGGCAGGCTTCCAAACCTCCACTGGGCTGCCACGCACGGCGGCGAGGGTGGGAGAAGAGGAACTTGTTTCTCCACGCAATGTCTTTTGGCTTCGAGACAAAAGAAAAAGAGCAGCTGACTGCACACTTCACCACAGAGAGCGCCAGCTATTGATCGGTAAGCTGAGAGACAGACAGACAGACAGACGGAGGAAAGACGGAGGGAGGAAGGGGGAAGATGTTCAAACGGTTTGTTTGAAGCAGCAGTTTTGAAAACACAAAGAGCCGAAAGGAAGAGAAAGTTACTTTCTTGCGGGTCCTTAATTAGGAAGTTCACACTGTGGCCACTAGTGTCTGAGGAACTCCTTTCCATCTTTTAAAGTGCTCTCTCCTCATCAGAGGTGGGTCAGGGTGATGACTCAAATGAGCGACAAAGGAGTAAATTGGTTCCAAGTTTAAGGTTTTCTTAATTAGAAGGCTGGAGAGAAAGATGCGTGAGGACAAATCTGAGTGCCATGGTCGCAGCATCACAGCATTGGCTGGCGGCGGCTTAGCTCTGTTTGACTTGTGATTTTTCTTTGTTATGCACTGAACAGAGTCCCCTCTCTGCTATTCAGTGGGGAGCATCTAGCCCGAGGATAGCAATTAGCTCTAGCTAGGCCAGCTCCTCTTAGCACAGCCCAAGATGACATGCACAAGCACTCTGGCACCTCACTAGCTCCTTCAGACCTTTTCTGTGCACAGGGGGAAGACAGGTCCATCCTCTGCGAGCCTCTCACCCAGTTCCCCTCCCCAGCTCTTCCTTACTTTGATGAAATCCTGGTGTAAATGGACCTTGCCTGCAAATAGAATTGACCGCACCTGTTACATCATCAGGCCTGGCCAAGCTCATTGGCAGAGAAGTTAAGAGTTTTGTTATAGGCCCAGAGACCACTGGGCTGTGTAGATCCAGCTAGAACAGGTCTCTTCCAGCTCTGCCTCAGCCGCCCGCCCCCCGCCCGTGGTTGCCCTGGCCTCGAAGGATGGAATGTCAGAGGGGGTTTGCTGCTCACTGCAGGGGGAGCAGGACAACCTGACTGCTGTTCAGCTGGGAAGACCAAGATGCTGACTCCCCAGAGCCTGCTCACCACCCCGCGGGCTGGCCCGCTCCTCCATGCTGGTGCACGCTGCCTTCCAGGTACTCTCACCTGCGCCGCATCCCACAGGAGCTCGGTTATAAGAGATCCCGTCTGTTCCTCAGTCTCTTTTCCTTTTTCCTTCCCTCCCATGGTCAGGGTTTAAAACATGTGCTTATATCCCTAAAGGAGACCAAGTGCATTCCAAAGAAAGTCTCAGACTAGGTGAATACATTTCAACTAAGATACTGCCTCTGCAAACAGGGGAGATTTCAACCTTCTGGGATAAAAGCCCCAATACAGTACGCAGTGGTGACACAGATTTGATCCAGGAAGGCAGAGCAAACAAATTATTTGAAAAAAAAATGGGCCTCTACTTTTGTGGTTAGGATCCACTGAGCAACCGGCAAGGCTATATCTTTGCAGAACTTAAAAATCTGGACGCGTGGTCTGGGAAGATTTTTTTCTGATTTAATTATAAACATTCATATCTGGTTGTGCCTTTAAGGATTTTTATTTAAAATAAAATTTTGTAACTAAGTACACAATTTACCACCAGCCTGTAATATCACAATAGGATGCAAATATAATTTTTAGATATTTCAATTCAGGACTGCCTAAGAAAATTCACCTGTTCCCCACCCTTTGGGGCCAAGTTATAGATGGATGAACACACTGCTCGGAAATCTGCTTGTGTGAAAGAGCAGTGAGACCTGAATTAAGGTTTTCTTGTCTTCACGTGTGTAACTATGCCTGTCTGGATTTTGAAATAATATATTGCAGTAATCCCTGCTACCGCTTCTCCTCCCCCCATCTGCTGTCTTGCTAAGTGGCTAAAATTTCTGTTGCTTTAACATCACCATCATTATTATTGACTTGGTGCGTTGGGGTCAGATTTTCCTCCTTTTGGTTGCTTCAGTGTAGAGCCAGGCACAGCACAAACCAGAGTGTGGTCAGGGAGCCTTGGGTCCCTGCTGGAGCGGTTTTGTGGCCTCTGCAACGGGAGGTAACACCGCAGCCCCGCAGAGCCGCAGGGAGCGAGGCGCGGGCTCCACCGGCCTCAGGAAGCCAGTGGGCTCTGGGCTCTGGGCCCTGTGTTTTCTGTTCCACACTCGGCTGGGCCTGGCCTCTGACTGCACACATTGAAACGCAAATGACAGCAGTAATTGGCTGAGAGATAAACCACGACGATTGAGGGAGCAGTGCAGCGGGGAGTTAAGTGGCTAAGTGACAATTACTGCTCCGCAGCCTCTGGGATCACGAGCCGGCGGGCCGTTTGTTCTCGGTTTTAAAGGAGCAATGGCACATTAATTGGAGGAGGGCTTCTCGGTTAACATGCCTCACCCGGCTTCTCATCGGATTCTGCTTTGAGGAGGGGTAGGTGGCCTGGAGGAGGATTGCTTTCTTCACTGTCTTCCCTCCACCCCACTCCCCCCACTGGATTCAGATTTTGGAAATCCACACCCTTGATTCTGATGGTTGGTTTACTTTGAAGATTTTGTAAAAAGTTCCCTTCCAGGAGGAAGGGACCCCGTAACTCTCAGCCTCGAGGTTTTGGTGTCTGCAGCAGGGGAGAGAGGGAGCTCTTAAACTCGGTCTGAGTTGCTGTCTTTCCCTCCAGGCAATCCATTAACCCTTGGGCTGTTTAAAAGTTTTTATTCCGAAAATGACCCCTGAGCTAGAAAGAGCAATGAACAAGAGAGATAACTAACTCTCTACTCTTTTTAGAGTTTACAATCTGGTTTAAAGGGACAGATAGGAAATAAATAAAAAGTATGGTCTACTGTTTAACTTGCTCTGAGTGGAGATCATTAGTAATTAGAATCTTGGGGTGGTTGGAGCGGGGAAGGCTGCAATCCAGTGCAGGCTGGGCCAGGCCTGCCCTGCTTTCTTTGAAAGGCCATTGGAACCCTGTTCTAGCCATAAACAACCATTAAAATGATTAGTTTGGGCTTGAGATAAGCAGACTAAACAAACCCATGAACTAGTTGGGAGCCCTTTCTCTCCTGTAATCTGCCTTTCTACTACAGAGTAAGTTCTCAAGGTTTAAATACCTTAGGAGGACTGTCTAATGGGCTCATTGTTTTTGTTTGTGTAGCTTCCTTCACTAGGCAGCTTAGTCCTTTTTTTACTAACCATGTCCTCCCGTTTAAAGCGTTCTAAACAGCTTCTTTTGCCTTGTGCAGGGAATTAGTCATTTCAGGAACAGGAACTTCTCTGCTTTGGGACATGATACTACTCAAAGGCCCAAACCTACCTAAAATAGCAAAAATGATTAAAGGAAAAGGTAGACCCTAACTGGTGGCAGGTGGGAGAAGCGTAGCCCTTCCCTTGCCCTGTGTTGGGAAGACCTTGGGAAAAACAGCTGGACTCTCAGCTAAAGCCAGCTTTGCTGTGAGCAAGGGGGAAGGAATAGGGAAACACGGTTTTGCCCGATTGTGAAAAGTTGTCTAGGGTGTTATGCTATGCAGACTTCTTCATGAAATCACCAGGCCAAGACGGAAATTACTGGCTTGTGTTAATTGGAGAAGGCCTTCTAAAAAAAAAGAAGAAGAAGAAGAAGAAAAAGCAAAAGCCTTCTGTCTAATTTCTGAAGAAAGCCTAGATAAGCATTTGTGGAATCACATAGTAATAGCCACAGAATCTTCAGGAAGATGAATAAATTGTTCCTTTAAATAAAGATTTTCTACACAGGGTCTTAGCTTTGTGGTTAAGAACCAGGTTTGAATTCCGACTCTGCTACCTACTAGCCAGCTGACCTTGAGGAAATTGAGCTTCTGGACTGTCAAATGGGATAACAATATAACTCATTTCAGGATTGTTCTGCGAACTAAATGTGCTACAGTATCGCTTAGTTAAGGCTGTAAGTAAGCACTTAGAACAGTGCTTGAAACATAAGTGCTAATTAAATGTTAGCTGTTGTTATTGCTGTGTTGTTATTATTCGTGTTAGGTCCCTCATGCCTTTAGTATGAATCACAAATATAATAACATTCTTACATTCTGTGAAGACCATGCAGGGCCTGGGCAGCCCAAGAATCCTTCCTACTTGGGTTCATTTCACTTGTTCATTGTTAGAGATGTGCTGCACTGAAAAACAGAACTATACAGAGAGGATTCTGTAGAATGTCGATCTAAAGATTAAGAAACAACAAAAACACCACAAAAACAGCAGATTATTTGGATGCTAACTTTGTTCATTGGTCTTGGGAAACAAAACAGTGATAGCAAATGCGGGAGGTCGGAAGTAACTTCTTAGGGAAACTGTCCAGCTATTATGTTATCAAAAATTGCATTGGTGTTGGAGAGGTCAGTTTTTTAATGCCTTGAATAATTTAAGTCACATACAATCAAATTCACTGTTTTTGGTGTCCTGCGAATTTTGGCAAATGCTTGGAGTCACATAACCACTGCCACAATCAAGAGATAGAATAGCTCTATGACCCCACCCTCAAAGAACATTTCCTCACGCTGCCCCTTGGTAGTCAGTGCCTCCAGCTTAAATCACCAGCAACCAAGGATCTGCTCTTTATTCCCGTAGTTTTGTTTTTTCCAGAGTGGCATGTGAATATAATCGTAGGATAGGTAGCCTTTTGAGTCTGGCTTCTTAACTTAATATAATGCATTTGAGATTCATTCACGCTGGTACATGTATCAGTAAAAAGCTTATTTTTAACACTTGTAAATCATTGAATTCTAGCACTGGATGGAACCTTAAAGATCAGAGCCAAACATTCTCATTTCCCAGGTGAAGACACAGAGACCTCCTAGGATGAAGTGACTTGCCCAAGGTCATGAAGCTAATTAAAGAAAGAATATGAACTTGGAATTCCAACTATTAGTCCAGGCAGCATCTGTTAAATCATGCTGGGATTAAGCAGAAGGTCTAGCTGATTGTCAAGGGGTTAGGGTCGGGAGTTCCATTCTCCTTTTTATTATCGGTCAAAATCTGATCAAGCAAACTGAGCCTTACTTATGATTACAAGTTTTGGAAGGATTAGATTTGTAGAATGTGCAATTTCTTTAGAAGGTATATGGATTAGTCTCTTAGAAACACATTTCTTCCTGGGGCACATCCGTATCTTTGCTGGTATTGATCTTAGGTATGATTTGATAATAGAGCTTAACCTGAAGGCCTATCATTTATTTTGATTTATAATAATTTCTTTTTGATAACTAATTTATGGAAGTATTCTGAGTAATACTGTCTTCCTTTTAGTTGATGTTTTAATTACTGATATATTTCTAGGTGGCTTATTCTAGAGCACAAAACTAGTGGATCCAGATTAGAATAAAGTACTATTGTTTCCTTAGTTCATTTGTGAAGTAATGAGTTATGCAAATTCTATACTGAAAGCACTGGACTATAGGACTATAGATATAATTAAAACATTGTTTTTAATATGTTTATATTTGATGACTAGATACTATGAAATGGGTACACAAAAAACTCTAATTTAAATCAGTTCTTTTGAGGCCAGGTATGGTGGTCCATGCCTATAATCCCAGCACTTTGGGAGGCAAAGATGGGAGGATTACTTGAGGTTAGGAGTTGGAGACCAGCCTGGGAAACATAGCAATACTCTTGTCTCTACAAAAAATAAAAATAAAAATATTAGCTGATAGGAAAATTAGCCGGGCACAGTGGTACACCTGTAGTCCTAGACTCTCTGGAGACTGAGGCAGGAGGATCGCTTGAGCCGAGGAGTTTGAGGTTGCAGTGAGCGATGATGATGCCACTGCACTCTAATGTGGGGGGGGGGGTGGGGTGGACAGAGCAAGGACTCTGTCTCAAGGAAAAAAAAAAAAAATTTAGCTGGGCATTGGGCATGGTGGTGCGTGTCTGCGGTCCCAGCTACTTAGGAGGCTGAGGCAGGAGGATCGCTTGAGCCTAGTAGTTCGAGGGTGCAGTGAGCTATGCTCGTGCCACTGCACTCCAGCCTGGGTGACAGAGTGAGATCTTGTCTCAAAAAAAAAAAAAAAAAAATTCTTTTGGGTACACTTAGAATCTTGCAAAACACTATCAAAATATGATGATGATAAGGAAAACTGCCTTTCCTCAAGAAGCTTGTAAATAACGAAAGAGAGGCACAAATAAAGTGCTATTGGAAATGCAGTTTCTTGGTAGGAAGCAGTTTGGATGTGGTTCGTTGGTGCATAAGCACCTCAGAGTTTTGTACACAGGAGGGAGAAGGTCAGAGCTGTGCTATAGGAGGTTTATCTGGTAGCACCATGTAGGGTAAGGGGGAGGGGCAAAGACTGGAAGCTGGAAAACGAATTTGCTTGGAAATTCATTACTCTGGGCAAAAGTGAGGAAGGCCCAAACCATGGGCAGTGGGAATGCAAAGGACGAGGGATTCTGGATGTAGGAAGAACTGTTGGATGCAAGAGGGAGGGACATTCAAAGAAGATTGTGAAATTGTGGGAGGGTAGCCCTGCCCTGATGGAGAAATTGGAGTTTGCCCGGGACCAGGGTTTGGGAGCGTGATGGTTGGCGGAGCGTGTGGCAGGGAGGAGGGAAGGGGGTCCTCTGTCTTTGCCCAGGTCGGTTTGTTTCCATGTGCTTTATGTGTGCACCTGTTAAGCAGTGAGTATTTATGCTTGATTGTTACTCATTTCCAGAAGGCTAATTATAATCCCATTTTCCTTGAGTAGAGAATTCTGGTTTTCATCCTAAAGAGTTGGGTATATAGTTAGTGATGATTAAATAATTATTTTTGGCCTTTTCCTCTACCTATGGCATGATTTAGTGCTTAAAAAGAGGCAGTGAGTAGTGAAGAAGACAGTTCACACAGGATGAACTACAGACCGTAAATTAGCCCCCTGAAAAGTGCACACTCTAGTTAGGAGTTGAAGGAACGTATATTAAGACAACTTTAAAGTGAAGTTATGTGCCTAAGAGACTAGGAAAAAAGTCAGCCCAGCATTGATCAAAATGTGGCAGAACATCTTCACTTAACACTTTGCTGAGGTTCCTATAAATGGGTACAATATATCCAGAGAAGAATCTTGCAATCATTACAAAGCTAAAACATTACTTTTCATAGCCTAAATACCATAGGAAGTTCCAAGTCATTGTACAGAACTAAGTTTCTCTTGGTAGCATTATTTACAACAATGCAATAAAAACAATACAAATTACCAAATAACAGAATGTCAAGGCAAATATTGCTTAATAAGATATATTATTTGGCTTAGAATGGGATGCTAAGACAGTCAATAGAAGGGTGTACAAGACAGCATGGACCCTTGGTTACAGTGAGAGAATAGGACTGCTAAAAGAGCTTAGAGTCACACAAAAAGATGGAAGTTTTCAATCCTGGGCAGAGATGGGTACAAGAATTTGTTTTGTGTTTTCATTCTTTTTCCTTAGTGAGTCAGTAGGGTATAGTCAGAAAGAAGAACCTTTCTAGTGAAATAGTTTAATGTTCATTAGTCCCCTCCCTGCTACAGGGGACTCTCTTCCTTGCCCCCTGTTTAAGGGGTTCAGGTTCCGTGTATGTTTACTGTATATTCATGAGAGAGAGCAGCAGGATGACTTTGCCATGTCAGTGAGAGTGTGAACACCGGTACTTTAGTTCTCATTCTGCCATACCTATAAGATCTTGAGCCAATCACAAAATATTTGATATTTTAAATGCCTTTTTTTTCCATAAAGCATAGTTGAAATTTCCTAATCCTCTCTGTTCGTAGATCGATGCTGAAGAAACATTGAAATAAAACATGCAGAAGCACTCAAAGCATTTTGACAAGTAGGCAGTGTGTTGTTTAGGTATTGTGGAACAAAAGAAAATGAAAGACATGGATACTGGAGATGAACTGTTGACGGCTGGAGTCCAAGCATGTGAGCTTATCAAAGTGGAATTCAAGGAAGAGAGGTTGCAGGGGACACCGAGGGGACAGGGTCTTACTCGGCCACATAGTGAGGCAGAGCCCGCGTGGGGATGGTGGAGGGTCAGATCAGCTATTTCCAGCTTGGAACAGCTCTGGACACACCATCGAAGCTTTTAGCGTGTGTCCAGAGAGACACTCTTACGCTGGAAAACAAACATGCGTGGAGGGCCTTTAAGAGCCGTTGCTTAGCTTAGAAAGGACTTGTGTTGAATCCAAGAGAAGAAAACATCAGGGTGAAATGGAAAGTTTACATGAGTTTTAGTTAGAGCCAGAATTTTCTTCAGTAAAGTAAATTTAGACCAGTGGTAGTTAAAGGAGAAAGCATACATTTGCCACTGGCGAAAATGGTAGAGACTGAGGAGCGATCTGTAGGACAAATGGTGACAAGATATAAAATAATTAAAAGTGATGATTTTCAGTACAGCTGGAGCTATAGTCTCTGAGAAATTGTGACTCTAATGAAGGCGGCAGCTATACCGAATAGGTAGAATTTCGGGTGTTTCTAAATGGCATGGGTGCCTTATTCTTTATTTTGAAACTGTATTGTTAAGTTAAAATTGCAAGGTGCCTGTGGGTTAAGCATGATTTCGTGTGAGAGACAAGAAAAGAAATCGGAAGAATTTCCATAATTCTCCGTTTCGCTCCATGCGTTCGCCTGTTCTGGCCGAGCAGCTCTGGAAACCTGACCGTTCTGAGTAGCTCGCATGAGGGCCCGGAGGGTGGAGTTAGTAAGAAGTGGGAGGAGCCAGTACAGGGACCTGTCTTCTGGTTTCCTTTTCCTGAGACAAATGGGGCAAAGTAGAGACCCCTGTTAGCTTCCGTACGTGTGCTCGGGGTGGCTCAGGTGACCAGGGGCAGGGGATGAAGTAATTGCCTCTTCAAGTTTTATAAGGGTGCCCTGGGGCCTGGGCTCTGTCCCTTGTGAAACGGATCCAAACAAGGGTGTCCTTTGAAGTTACTGGCTGCCGCACTTGGACCAGCCCTGTGACTGCAAAGCAGGATGACTAACTGGTCTCAAATGTTTAACTACCCATTACCTGTTTGTTAAGAGCTTGGGAAGAAATAAGCAAAGAAAACATAAAAACAGGTTAGACAACAGCCAGTTAGACCTTTTTGTTTCTCCATGCTGTGGCTGGCCTGTAAACAAATCCTTGAGTCTGTGAACTCTGTTCACAGGCTGCTAACATAGCTTCATTGTGGTCTGGGGGCACGTACTGACATACAGAAAGCATCAGGGGGGACATTAAAAGGGAGGATTTCCAAATTATTACCAAATGACAGCAACAGTGCACCAACAATGACAATAACTCAATGTAAACCATATAGCTGTCCTTTTTTTCCCCATGTTTTCTAAGGTGACTATTGGACTAGGGTGGTTAATTATAGAAAAAAACTTGTAGCATTTTTAATATTAGATCATTATATTTTTCTCATTTTATGACAAAACCTTGAACACAATGTGTTCTAGTAATTTTTTAGTTCTCAAAGTAGTTTAAAGGATTCTCTTTCTTTAGAAAAGTAAGTTTTGTTTATGGAGTCCAAAAATAGTTGCTGAAATTTCTTCTTCTTTTTTTTTGTTTCTGAGTCTTTTTCATTTTGGAGGTCAGGAAATAAATGCTGGCTTTAGGTCATGCTTCATAGTAACGAGGTGAAAAGTGCAATATTAGGAATAAAATGGTGGGAAGGGAGGTAATGGGGGAAATCTGAGACATAAGTACTCAGAGGAAGTGGAAGAATTTAGGAAGAAATAAACTTGCAAATGGCTGATCTACTAGTGAAAATGCATAATGACACAAACAACATTGCAGTCTGCTCTTTAGAATGGTCAAGTGCCAGCGTTACCTACTTTTATCACCTGTGTGTACATGCCTGTTACATGCATATACATTGCTCACATGGCCGCAAACCATCAAAAATAGTTGAGGAAAGTTTTGTAAACAAATGAAACATTTAGATGATTGTAACGCGACAAATAAGCATGGCTGTAAAGTTGTATATGCCACTAAGAGTAAATCTCTGAGCAGTCATTGACCCTTTGCTTGTCCAGTAATTTAAATTCTCAGCAAGAATTTGATAAAGTTTCTCTCAAGTGCACATTATTGGATAATAGTAATCATTCACGCATTCACTCAATAAATATTATTGAGTGCTGAATGACAGTGACATTATCGATTTCAAACTTTTAGAAATGACTAGAATGAGGGAGGTGGGTTTGGCCATTTTCTGCTGGCTGGAGGGTTAACAGTGACTTGCCCCTGGTACGCATCCTAGAGCTGAGCTCCACTATCAGCAGGTTTTTTTTTTTTTTTTTTTTTTTTTGTCTTTTAATCTAGGGTGTTTCTTTTGCCACTGAGCTTCTTTGAAGCCTGCAGGAGTCAGTGTGTGGGGAGGAGAACTCAGCCCTGGAGCGGGAGTAGGGTGGGCCAAATGCCTGTGAACAGCCTGGGAGAGGTAGGGAATGGCAAGTGGATTCTAAAACAAAACAAAAACC
>RJWJ010011807.1:0-12940 GCA_004363605.1 Indri indri | reverse complement strand
GCCAGAGAGGTGGACGGCAGGCTGGTGGCGCGAGTTTTACAGGCAGACCTGCCTGTTAGGAAAAGCACACGGTTCAGGAAAGGCTCAAGTGTCAGGTCTGAGAAGCCCAAATGGCATTCATGTGCAAACAAGGAGCATACCCATCTGTATTCCTCCCTGCTTTTCTGACTACTTAAGATTCCATATTAGATGCTTCTAACTTCCCTAAATCTGGCCCAGGGCAAGACGGGTGCTGGTGCTCTGGAATGGCGTGTATGGGAGAGCTCATATATTCAGAAATCAGTTGCTGAGCAGCAACCATGCATTCATTATATGCATAAAAGTAGTGGGGATTTTTTCTTCCTGCACCTAAGAAAAATGGGCAGTATGGGGAAAGATAGAGGAAATGCTTTATCTATGCTGAAAAGGTGAGGCTTCTTTCTTTTTGAATGTGAGCTGTGATGCAGAGGAAAGAGACAAGATGTGAGTTTTATTTTCATTTCTCTACTTACTAGCTAGGTTCTGAGCCTTAGATTCTTTGCCATAAAGTGAGGATAATAATTTCTACCCTTCTCCCTCTTAGATTTGTTGTGGACCCAAAATTATTCACAGAAAGAAGGCAGAGTAAACTGTTAAGCACTATATATGCATGTTTGTATAATCAGATGTTCATTTTAAAAAATAATATTAATAACATCCCCCGAGCAGTTAGAGTCACTGGCTGGCCTCACCTGTTTTCAGAGATCGCCTCCTCCATGGAGCCTCAGGAGTCCAGTTCACTTGTAAACAGAACCTTTTCTGGTTCTGTTTGACTTTAGGGCTATTGATATGAGCTCAGTCCCAGTGAGACCCAGGAGTTTCACACTGATCTCCAACTTTAGGGTGCGCCTGTAAGCTGTTTTGACAAGTCCCAAATTTAGTTTCTTTTTAAAAAAGGGGAAAGCCTCGTGGGCGCCTTGGTACCTTGGGGATGAATGGGAGTTTGCACCTGCCCTGTTTGAACCTTCACATCCTGACATCGATGGAGACGGACTTGGCCTAGGAGGCCGAGGGCCGTGTGCTGTGGCCTGTGGCCTGTGGCCATGGTAACGACACTACTATGGGCAGAGCTCCATGTTAGGCCCAAGAGGCTGCCCAGGTAGGGAGGAAGGACACTGGCATGAAATGTAAGTAAGCCGCATCATTAGATGCCGTTGCGGCAACCCAGTACTGCGGGTCCACTTCCCTCTCCGAGGGCGTCGCCTGCTTTGCCGGTTTGTATGCTGTTGTCTCTGTGTGGCTTGTTTTAAATCAGTCCAGGCCTGAAAAATGAAAAGGAAAAAAAAGGGCAGAATCTCACTTTGAGAACATATGGAGATGACCAAATTCGTCCCACGTGAGCCCCCAGGCAGAAGAAACCTGCACTGCTAGCCACGAACAGCAGCGTGCAATAAAACATTCCTCCCTTGAACCCCTTGGACTGTGAAGCCGGCACAAGGGGAGAACTCAGCAGGAATCCTTTCTTTTCAGCTGCTTCCTACCCTGTTGCTTACATTCACTCAACAGATCTTATTGGTCTGCTACTGTGTGTGAGAGGGAGAAAGAGAGCGAGCGTGTTTTATGGACGAGACTGATTAGCTTTGGCCCTGTTTTTGTTGTCATCCGTGGTGCTACGGATCCTATTTTATGTTTACTGCCCCCTGACGTTTCGTAAAAGGAGTCTTCAAAGCAGAAGGTCCCACTCTGAAGACGGGTTTCTGGGCAGTAAAGTTGACAGGGTTTAACGTCGGGAAAGTAAACCTAATGGAAAAAGAAAGAAGTATAAACAAGTCCAGCGCCATTCCACAGAGGCCTTTGATGGGAAAAGGCCTTGTTGATGGAGACCTAGGGGCGGCCCAGCCTGTCCCCAGGCTCCAGTGTCGTGGGGCGTGAGGTCTGTTTCGGACCCTCCCCATTAGATGACCCCAGCATTTGTAGCAGCGGCTAAATATTAAGGCCACTAGATAAAATCTAAAAATCATGCCAATAAGATTTCAGTGTTTACTCAGAGAATTTCTCGAACTGAGTCACCGTTGCCCTGTTTCCACCTGCCCATCTATTTCTCCCGCAGCTCACCGGATACCAGCGCTGCTCTTCCCGCAGCCCACCCATGGCTCAGCCACCCCGTGCCTGCACGTTTAGTGAAGTTTGCATTTACATATTGAACTTGAAACCGACTTGCTTAATACCACCAAGGCATCAAGGTTTTAGCTACCACCAAGGTGGCAGCTAAAAAGCTTTATGTCAGTAAACACGCCGTGTTGGTAAATAATGAGGCTGCTGTCTCACCATCCTTGGGCATGGACGGTTTTTCTGTTCAGCGATAAGACAGTGAGTCGAGGATTTTGCTGGTGGGACTTCGGGAGTGGGTTGTCAATGTGTGTTTACATTCGTGTTCATGTACAAACGTGTATGTATATTTTGGTTTTCTTGATGTGTTTAAGCTCCTGACAAAGACATAGTATTGTCTTTTTTTTTTTACCTACACCTCTTCACAAGCAGAATTCCAGGGGAAAAAAAAAATCCAGGCAGAGGAAGCCTAAAATATTTTTAGAAGATAAAAAGTGGTATTACTGTAACCACAGATATTCAAACAAAAAATAAAGTACAAGTGACAGAATGTGGTGTGGTCTGTGTATTGTAACGTATTCCTTTATAGTAAGGCGTGGGGGGAGGATGGGAAGAACCCATTTAACCGCTCACATATTTTATGTTTAATGATATGTAAATATTTGGCTATACTTAATAATTAAAACTATTAATTCCCTTTTTTCCTCTATGGAAGACTGCTCCGTTCAGAATTTCTTTTTATATAAACAAACAAAAAGATCATATGGGGTTTTGCCTTATGCGGAATAGCTCAGCAGTATAAAGCCAGGTGTTGGTTTTAGTGGAATCAGTGTTTTAAGCTAAAATAGCCATCACTGCCAGCTTCTTTCATCAGTTTCTGTACTAACCAGGGAAGCTTCTGCATTGGAAAAACATAAATCAAAGTAAAAGCTGAGCCACGGAAAGTTTTCATGTATTTTCTCAGCTCCACGTGGAGGGCTTACTGACTGCAGGTTTAGCGTGTGGGCTTTTTAGCGGTGCTCTGCGAACTGCCTGTGGTGAAAGACCAGTTCCTGCTCCATTTCCAATCCCTTGTGGACTGCTAGATTTAGCAAATACGATAAAAAAGGTGTGACTAGAAAAATGATCACATGCTTGGATGTTCCTTTAATTATAAATTAATATGGGGTTTGCACCAGGCACTCTCAAATTTTGTAGGCACCCTGTGGGCATGGAACAGTCCCAGTTTAGGGTGAGCACGGGTCTAGGACCACCCTCTGAGTGACACTGTCTTTGGGCACATTCTGACCCATGAGTAGAGCTTCTGTCTGTGATGGTTACATGGGGGGAAAGGGCCTAAATAAGAGATATTTCTGCTGTTTGTCATTTCTGGAAGCATTTCTGTGCTAGCTTGTTCTAGCTCCTTCAGGAGTCTGTGCCTCCCAGTCTTTCTATTGTGTGCCTTTGGGTTAATTGCACATGTCTTAGCTTCGCATTTCCTGTAAATTAACCTTTACTTCAGAAATGTAAGTGATTGCATGAACTTCTTTTTCCTAAAATTAACTACCATACACTCTGGTATTCTTTGATCAAGGGAGTATGGTATTGGGTATTTTTTTTAAAAATACATTTGAAATAAATCCAAACACCTGCCTTGCATTTTGTAAACACGTATTTCAGAGTGAATTACACCTTCCAGGATTCCACACACTTTACAGGTCAGTCTGAGATACTTACATAACAATTAAGAAAATGAATATACTGCTAACTTCCTGTCCTTGGCTTTGAATGCCCATAAACAGGGCAGTCAGTAAGAAGGTGGTGCTGGAATTAGCAATGCAGAATTCAGTTTTTGGTCTTGTGTCATTTGGGAAATAGTAACTACTTTCTCATATATGGTTAAACCTTGACTAAAGATTTTTTTAGGATTCAGAGGAAACTTTCTTTTGGGCATGGGAGTTAGTTACTCTTTAGTTTCTCAATGAAAGGAGTAAATATATAAATATACAGAACTACCATTTGCTTCTTACATTTCCTCCTTTCTGCAAGGCGTTCATACACAAATCTAATTTCCCCAAATTTCCCCACTTTTTTTTTTTTTTTTTTTAAAGACAGTTCACCATTGTGGCTGTGGGGGTTTACCTTCCTTTTTGGGGACTAAGGCAGAGGTTTTCTTGACAATAGAGGGCCCGTAAAAAGGAAGGGATTGAGCTCTTGATTCCTGGTTTTGTCTACTTTCTTAGTGACCCTGGCATGGGATTCAGAAGGTGGGCTGCCCACATCTGGATAAGCAGAGCCCTCCTGGGTTTTCCATACACCCTTGTGGACACAGCTTATAGCTTAGCACCCACCAGGCCTTTCTCTTTCTCTCTGCTCCCTGTTTTTCCCCCTGTGACAATGGTCTCTAGAGTGTAAAGGGTGGAAATCACGCCTGTGTCTCCTTTCCTTTCCATACCTCAAGATGGGCCCTGGGGAATTTGTGCTAAGTTGACAGGGTCCCTTCCCTTAGAGCTTGGCACAAAGTTCCTTTCGTCCTAGAGCCGGCGACAAAGCTTAATGTCTTTGACTCTGTAGCTTTCTTTTCATTTTTATCCTTTCCTTGTCAATTCTTGCTCTAGTCCTTCTTTTCCTCAAATCTTTTTACTTTTCTTCTAAAGGCACAAATTGCTCATCGAGCCCAGGCAGGTTTCAGGACCAGGGAGTGGGGTCTCCTGCTCGGGCTCCCTTCTCGGTCCCGACCCTCCCAGTCCTGCGAGTGGAGAGGCCTCTGAGAGCCAGAAGGCCCAGAGTGGCCCTCTCTGATTACCGTGGCGTAGCTAGCGTCACATTAACAGCCCTGAGCTCTTGTAGCTTTCCTCAGAGCTCTGCGTGGGAGGCATAAAAGTGTAATAAAAATGGTAATGATTAAAAGAGTTTTATTTTTCTCTAGGGTTCTTCCATTTCTAAACTAAAGTACGGGTTGTAAGGCTCATGTTCAGTAGCTTGATAAAGTTGGAAGTGATTGGTGTGGGAGGGGGTGATATTTTTCTTAAAACTGAAACATATGATTCCTTTCCTTGCTGCTAGTGTTGCCTGCTACGATGCCTTCTTGTCCTTGGCATAGATCCTTTATCCCTGTTGTTGTCAGGCCCTCTTAGAAGGAAACGGAGGGAAGAAGGAAGGGAGGGACCTAACTTCTAGGAAAGACTGTGGCAACGGATTCATTTCCAGAAATGTTTGGGAACAGAGAAGCTCTACTTTATTTTTAACTCTGCTTTGCTCGGAAGCCGATAGCGGTTACCTTGATAAATAATACTAACATATGGGCCTACTTCTGTGTCGTCTGTGCCAAGATTTGTTTTAGATTATTCCTATTAAACCTTCCAGCAACTGTAAAATAGTTGCTATCATTAGCCCCGCTTTGAGGATAAGCAGACTGAAGCTTAGAGCAGTTTCGTGACTTGCCCAATGTCACAGAACTTTAGGAGAGTTGAAATTCGGATTCGAATCTGTTTGACTCCAAAACTCAGTATGGTATTGAGCAGGGGGCAATATGATGGATGAAAGCATTGGCCTTCCCACTGAAGTGATGCTTCAGGGCTGCCTGTGCTGTCCGGGCTGCAAGATTTTGTTGGGTGTGGAGGGAACAGCCCTCTGCTTCCCTGTGGCAGTACTGATGGGGAAGTTTTGTATGAATTAGGAACATGGGTATTATAAATTACATTGATAAGCTGCCAGCTTTAGACATGGAGAGATCAAGAGAAGATTCTTTAGGGTGTTTTGAGTTAAAAGAACTTGAAGAAGATGTATAGGATCTCCTTCCCGGTGTCTGCATACGAGCTCTCCTGGAGCCATGCACCAGTCAGGAAACAGCAACCTGTGGCTGCCCGTTTCCAGGAAGGACAAACTCTGAAATGGATGGTTAGAAGAGACAGATAAGGTGCAGACAGGTTTCAGGGAAAGATGGTGCCCATGTGGAGGCCACAGGTAAAAGAGGCCAAATGCTAGCTCAGAGTACATGGCAAAGAAAATGAACTTTTTAGAAGCCTCAACAAAGTCTAACAAACCAAATGGCACCAAGCAAAGGAGGGCATAGGTGAAGGCGGGACTTCCAGGGGCCCAGAGCCCGAGACCTTGGAGGAAGACGGCAGAGAAAAATGCAAGGTCAGTGCAGGATGGCTGGAGAGTTTTCTCAGCCCAACCATAAAAATCTCGTTTGTCTCACTTTGTACGCACACCTCATTCTAAGATTTCCACCAGCCAAGAAGTTTGGTTGAGCTTTATTTCTATTATTTGCTTTACAAAAGCAATATATTTTCGTTTTGAAGATATAAAATTAAAATGTTAACTTTTTTTTTTTTTTAATATTGCAGAAAAGATCTAAGGCAAAATCCTCAGCCACCGTAATATCTTCTTTGATCTTCACAGACCTTGGGTTGGGGGATAGAGATGAAATATTCCGGAAAAGAAAATAATAACTTTCATATTAAATAAAATATATATCAAATGTGTATTTAACTTTTATATTGTGCTTTAATAAGTGTAAAGTGTGTATGTGTATATATATATATATATACATTCTTCATACACTGTGAGGAAAATTGGCTAGCAAACTTATTATTTGCTGAACATCTAGATTTTGATGTTAGCACAAGAGACTTTTTATTAACTTTTAAAAACTTTTTAAAATATGCATTTATATTTTACTTTTTTTTTTACTTTCTTAACACAGTTAATTTTAGAAAATCTCAGTCAGGTCTTGGCCAGAATATATTAATAGAAAGGACTCCTTATAGCGAAGGGGTCAAGGGCCCTGACATTGGAAGGTCGTGTAAACTGGATACAGTTCCTGTCTCTGCCACTTGCTAGTTGTGTGACCTTGGGCAAGTAGCTTAACCTCTCCAAAATTCAGTTTTCTCATCTGTAAATTGGCAGTAATACCCGCCTCAGAGAGATGTTATGAACATTAAATGAGGTAATAGACTAAAGTATTTAATGCAATGCTGAGTCTGTAGTAAGCAGTGAATTTTGGATCCCTTATCCAAAATGCTTGGCAACAGAATTGTTTTAGATTTTAGATATTTTTGGATTTTGGAATATTTGCATATACATAATGAAATAACTTGGGGATGGGACCCAAGTCTAAACATGAAATTCATTTACGTTTCATATATGCCATATTTTTAATAATTTTGTGCATAAAGAAAAGTTTGTATACATTGAACCATCAGAAAGCAAGGGTGTCACTGTCTCAACCACCCATGTGAACAATCTGTGATTGTTTTGGCATCACCTTCCTTCCTGACCCTGAATTTGTATGGTACGGATAAACAATCATTTTCTTACACTGATTGACACATAAGTAACTAATAGTAAAAATATGACCTACCATTAATACAGTGCAACAATAATGTGTTCAGGGTAACTTAGTAGCACAGGAACATCACCAGAATACCTGGGGACGCTGAATAAATTGTCGCGTGCCTGGGTTTTGTCTGTGACCTGGCAGGTGGGGTCAGGTGTGGGGTTTTCCATGTGTGGCATCACGTTGGTGCTCAAAAAGTTTCAGATTTTAGAGCGTTTCACATTTTGCATTTTCAGATTAGGGACATTCGACCTGCGTTACTGTTGGTGGTGGTGGTGGTCTCCCCACCCCTGTCCCGTCCCCAGAGATCAGTCGTGGAGGCAGCTGAGGATTCTGCCTTAGATCTTCTCACAGGACAGTGCTTGCTGGTAAATAAAAGGAGGACAGGAGTTGGGGAACAGGTGGGGATGAATAATGACCCTCTCCTTTGTAGTTTCATAGGGCATGTGTCCTTCCTTCTTCAATTTCTTTGCTCCCTGCTTTGAACGTGGCCTCCTCTTTGATTTTGGTGACCCCGATTCCTACTTAACCCTTTAGGTTCCTCACTGATTTCTTCATCAGAGCCCTCCAAAGTACCAAAGTGAGTGGTTGGCAAAAAGCGATATATGGATTATTTTGAAGACTACTTTTTCCAGCTGTAGAAGCTGCGAATGTTGCTTGACGTTCACTCACACACACCCCGCCCCACAAATGGCAGCCAGGGATCCCCACACTGCCTGTCTCCCGTATTCTCGCGGGTGCCCGGCGTGACACCTCACAGCCTGTGGTGCTCGGTGCCTTGTGGGAGGACAGATCAGAGGGCCAAGGAGCTCATGGGTAGTACCAGAGTGCCCCTGATGGAGGGTAAGTTGAAAGGTGGACGTAAATCGGTACAGAAAGCCACATAGTTGCAGATCGGTTGATTCGGGTCCTCCCATTGGTTCACTAGTGCTCGTTGTCGTCTCCTCCCCTCCCCACCCAGACACCCACACTCTCTGTTGATCAGGGGGAGGAATGACTTCAATTTAGAGAAATTTCACCCTGGAAATACTGATCTTAGCACGAACACATTGGCCCCCTGTTTCTTTTTACATCTTCTGTTTAAGCCCAGACGAAGGGCAAAAGAAGTGTATTTCCAGCCAGCACATCCTGTTCCATCTTCCCTTATATTTTTCCATTTGTGAGGTACCATCATCCCTCGGTATCTGTGGGGATTTGATTCCAGGGGCCCCTGCAGATACCAAAATCCGCAGATGCTTAAGTCCCTGATATAAAATGGTGTAGTATTTTCATATAACCTACGCGCATCCTTCCGTATTCTTTAAATCATCTCTAAGATTACTTACAATATCTAATATAATATAAATACTGTGTAAACAGTTGTTATACTGTGTTGTTTAGAGATTAACGACAAGAAAAATCTGTCCATGTTCAGTACAGACACAACTTTTTTCCCTGGAATGTTTTTGATCTGCGATTGGTTGAGTCCATGGACGTAGAACTCAAGGACACAGAGAACCTACTGTACTTACATCTAGAGAAGGAAGGATTATGGCAGCTACTGAAACCTGTCAATGGCTTTCTTCACTGTTCATGCTGTCAAGGGAGCGAGTGGAATGAAAGCTGAAAGTGTCTGGGTGACACACCAGTGTTGAGGTATTCGTGGTTGCTGTGTGGATCACAACGGACTCTCTGTTCACTCCCTGCCTCCCCCACGTCCACCGCATGGGTTCATATCTCAGACATGAACACATTCTTCGAATATCACATTCTGGGACATTCTTGCACCCCACACCAGCCTGCTCAAGGGACTTTCTGATAATGAATGAGAGCTTTCTTAACTAATGGTATTCTTGACCATCTGTCCAACTGGTCACTGAGAACACAAAGCAGATGCTTGCTCTCTCTCTTTAAACTTGGTCCCTGTAAAATCACAAATGTAATGATTTTCTGTGTATTGAATCTGAAGTAGGATGTCTGCTGATACATTTCATTGTGAGCTTTTTTTTTTTTTTTAAGTATGATTACTGTGAGGCTGTGGGTCTAAGAAACGATGTGATTTGTTTTTAAGTCCTGGGCTAGTATGCATGTAATTTATGTTTATTCTCATGCCACTTTGGGTTTCTTGACATTGAAAAAAGTAGGTGTCCTGACCCCTCTGCTTTTAACATTTAAAGCTAACAGGGGTAATGCATGATAGCGGGGCTGGGGTCGGGGCCTCATCTCCATGTGCAGGCTGTTAGATCAGAAAGCCGGGCAAGTGTTTCCACCTGCGTGGCTCCATCCAGCCATAGGAATGGATCTGTAGGAAAAGGCTGGTGGAGTCAACTGGATGGGACAAGTTCAGGGCAGCCTTGCAGCTTGCCCAGACCGTGCTTCTGAGGGGAAGGGGAGAGAGAGGGAGGGAGGGAGGAGTCTGTGCACACGTGTGTCTGCTGCAGCAGCTCTTCCAAGACAGCTGTTGAGAAACTGCCAGTTGTTTTTGTCCTCCCAACAATGACAAGGCACACAGTATGAATGTGATAGACAAAGGAGGCTACAGAAGATGAGACGTAGGCAGGTGATCCTGGAAGCTGGAGTTCGGGGCAGAAAGGTGCTGCCTTCCTGCTTAAGTGGCACATTTATTATCTGCCGTGGGAAGTTTGGCAGTTCTCATGAAGACCCAGGGGCTGGGTTGCCAGAGGCTGGCAAAGTCAGACACAGCCGTATGGTATTAGCGTGGAGGGGGTTCCCCCTCTGGAGAGGGAAGAGGGCATTTCTGCTTCCTAATGATTTTTAAATAATGACTATCTTGACCAAATGCAGGGGGCAAAAATCATTTGTGTGTGCGTGCAAGGCTCAGTCAAATTCAGATAAATACAACAATAAGCCAAAGGATGAAGGAGTTGCCGTGGGCAGGAGTCCTCCCTCCTTCAGTGGCTCATCTGAAGGCATCTGCCTACTCCATGCTGAGGCTCTAAAACTTGTTCATGGACACATCGGTGCCATCTGTAGTGTTTCAAAGACTTGATTTCTTGATTTTCGTGATTCGAAGCCGGGCTTTGCTAAGCAAAGGCCAGATTCATTTTGGTTGTTGCGTGTCAGCTGCAGAGATGGTACACAACAGTTCGCTTGCTTTTGTAAGTTCTGCTTTTAGTTTTGAAGCTTGTCTTTTTTTTTTTCCCTCTCTAGACTGTGTTCTACTTTGTTCTGATTATCCTCATCCGTGAACTGAAAAAGTAGGCTCACTTTCAAAAGAGAGAAATGTTTTAATAATGGAAAAACAGGATTATTGTAGATTAAAATAAGATTGTAGTCCTCAAGGTCAAAGTACCTTGTTAGGCTAAAATATTAAGAGGGTTCCCAGCTATTTATTTGAACATGAATGTATGCTACTCGTTAAACAAGGATTTCTGAAGCACTTGCTAAGTGGCAAATACTGAAGCTAGAATGAGAAATGCAATGGTGACCAAGACAGACATTGTCCTTGTCCTCACAAAACTTAAAGTCTGGCTCATGTTTAGTTTTTGTTGTTTTTTTTTTTTAACAACTCCAGTTCAATCTTTCTCCATAGTATGATTTTATTATACATTCTATTCTGTAGGCCTTCTGCTACAAAATGCCATACCTGTTCTTTCTTTCATAATATCACACCTCGAGACACACCCATGAATTGTGTTTCCTCATCTGATTTCCTCGGCTAGAGAAAGAGCCACTCCCCTACAGTAGAATCTTGTCAAAAGGCTCCACACTTTGCCTTCTCCTACAGGATAGGAACATTTTTGAAATGGCAAAAATCAACGTGACAGTTTTTTTTTCTCATGTTGAGTCAAAACTGATAAAGTTGCATATTGATTATATGATTATTCGAGCTGCTTGCAAAGCCTGATTTTCTTGAAGTTACCCATCTTTAGGCATTTCCATTGTTCTTTTTCACATTTTTTCAGAATATAAAGAAGTGGGGAATAAGAAGTTCGGAAAGTTTGACCTGTCAAATTGTAAAATTTGTCAGCAACCCCTTCAGTATTTGGTTGCAGGAGGGAGGTAGAGAGGCAGATAGAAACTGGACAAAATGAGAATAGTGGGTAATAAATATATTAATAGCTGACATTTACCGAGTGCTTACTATATACTAGGGAATGGGCTAAGAATTTTTAAATAGTAACAATGATACAAAAACAAAACGAGGGCTGGGCACGGTGGCTCATGCCTGTAATCCTAGCACTGTGGGAGGTCGAGGTGGGAGGATCAATTAGGCTCAGGAGTTTGAGACCAGCCTGAGCAAAAGCCAGACCCCATCTCTACAGAAAATAGAAAATTAGCCGGGCATGGTGGCACATGTCTGTAGTCCCGGCTACTTGGGAGACTGAGGCAGGAGGATCACTTGAGCCCAGGAATTGCGGGATGCATTGAGCTATGACGATGCCACTCCAGCCTGGGTGACAGAGCGAGACCCTGTCTCAAAAAAATCCCCCCAAACAAAAAAACACATGTTTATTGAGTGCCACTGTTGTGCCTGGCTCTATTGTTCACCTTTTATAGATATTTACACATTGAATCCTCGCAGCAATATGAGATGATTGCTGTTGTTTGTTATTGTTTTAAAAATGAGAGAACAGATTTCAGAGAGGTGAAGTAATGTGTTTTTGCTTAAGGTCTAGCTTATAAGTGATAGGGTCAGGATTTAAATCCACGTTTGTCTCATCCTAAAGCTGATACAGTGAGCTCTTGGTAGAGTTTTCTTTACTGGGGAGTGCTCATTTTCGTTCTCTTACCAATTTAAGCACTGACCCAATTGGTCTGAAAAATGCCTAGGCAGAGACCCTTGTTTAAGTGCTCAACGCCCATTGCATATCTTTGGACATTCCTCTGTGAGAGGCCTTCAACTCAGTGGCCGTGCCGTAACTTCCGTTTGAGGAAATAATTCATGATGTGCTTTCCAAAGCATTTATACACTTACTATGTACAAAGCCTGTGTGTGCTCAGGTGTGCAGGAGAGTACACTATCTGCAAGCAATGATGGGAAGTGCAAAGGTTGATAAAACCATTGTGACAGTTGTAAAACATGGCCCCAAAACTTTTGAAACTCTTCACATTTGAGAGGTGAGGGCTCTATCCCCTTGCGTCTGGGTGGGTTCAGTGCTACGTGGACCAATATTTGTGGAAGTGATGCTATGTGACCGCTGAGTTTTCCAGGGCAAAATCAGAAAAGGCTTTTCTATTCACAAAGAGCAGATAAAAAAAGGTAAAAATTGACCTTTACGTATTACCTGAAGGGTAATAAATGTTCGAAAGCTTTAAATACCAGAAAAAATTCAGGCTTACGCTGTGTTATATTTCTTATCACAAATAAAAGTAGATGCCTAATCTTGGCAGTTGGCTGTGCTATTTAATAGTAGAGACAATACAGAAAACTCCATTGTCTTAGGAACTTAACACTGTCAACAACACCCCCACCGTAATTACTTTTACATTCCGAGACGTAATAATTTAATAACATACAGACAGGGTTAGCAAGTTTTATTGTAAATACCACTTATGCTCTCTCCCTCCCTGACTTTGTGGCCATCCCAGCACTTCTCTAATATCTGC
>RJWJ010011806.1:0-43530 GCA_004363605.1 Indri indri | reverse complement strand
TTATGATTCTCCGAAACGTAACTGAAGGTCTGCCTCTGCTTCTCCAAGGTGACAGAGACACGGCCTCAGCCGGTCTGGGGTCCCTCCCCTCTCCCTACAAGGTCGGGTCTAAGCTCCTGAGTGTGTTCTCAACGTCACCTGCCCTTGGGACACCCTGCTGATGGTGCCCCCAGTCCTCAAAGCCCCCAAGAGGTGTCCTTGTCCTGGTGGTCCCACATCTTACATGTTGTCACACCCTGCACACACACCCTCACCGCAGCCCCCCGCCAATTCCTGTCACCTCTGGCAGGCTTAGTGCAGTGGCCAGGGCGGGTCCCCTCTGTTCCAGGCCCCACCCCACACACCAGCCCTCACATTCCTCCCTCCCTGCCCCCCGTTATACGGGCTGAACCATGTGCCCCAAATTCCAATGCTGAGGCCCTAACCCTAGACATCAGAATGGGACGACATTTGAAAACAGGGTCTTGAAAGAGACGATTAAGGTAAATGAGGTCACATGGGTGGGCCCTAATCCTATCTGACTGGGGTCCTTATGAGAAGAGAGCAGGACACAGACACACACAGGGACAACCACGAGAGGACACAGGGGGACGACATAGTCTGCAAGTCATGGAGAGAGGCCCAGGAGAAATCACCTTCATCTCAGACTTCTGGCCCCCGAAAATATGAGCAGTAAGTTCCCGGTGTTGAAGCCCCCACTCTGCACTTTTCATGGCGGTCCTAGCAAAGGAACACGGCCACAGCCCTGCCCAGGGTTCCTGATCCGCAGCCTGCCGGGGACAGCCCCGACTTTCCTGGTCGTGCCTCAGCCCTTCTGTGTCCTGGGGCTGAGCTTCTAACTCAGGCTAGCCACCTCCCTGGGCCCCGTCCCTGTGGTGTGAGGACCCAGAGCCCAGACGGTGAGTGAGGGGGAGGAGGGGAAGGAGGATGAGGAGGAGAGAGGCCGAGGGGAGGAGGAGGAGGAGGAGAGAGGCCGAGGGCAGGAGGAGGCACCAGAACAGCATCGCTGGGCATCCAGGGATTCTTGCTCGGGCTGCACCCCTGTCCTGCATGGGGCCCAGACCTGGTCTTCTAACCTGCCGTTGACCCCCAGCTAGCACTGGGTGCCCCTCGCTGGCAGGTGGACAGAAGGCGGGGCCAGCCTAGCGACATGCCCACTGCCCTCCCACTTCACGGGCCTCACCTCTGGGGGCAGTGGAGGGAGCTGGGCATTGGCATGGCGTCCTTTGCTGGCCTCCAAAAGGCCCACCTGGAACAAGGCCTTTGTGTGCACGGTAGACTTACAGGAAGGTGTGGGGAACAAAGGAATCCTGTGTGATCACGGAACACACAGTGGGACCCCAGCATCGCACGGCCCTCCTGAGCACCTCCGCTTTCATTTACTTTACCTGCCGTTGTGATCCCCACTCCCCCACCGGGGGTTCCCCACAGTCTGGCCACCCTTTCGGGGAGGTGCCTCCTTTCACCCCTCCCTGTGTCTGCAATCCCGGGCCCGCCTTGGGCTCCCAGAAACACAGACCACCCGTTGTCATGCAGAAGCGTTGAGCAGACCAAGGCCCAGAAGCAGAGCTGCAGAGAGGCGGGTTCGGGTCTCAGGCTGGCAGCGCCCATCAGAGGGGACACGGGACTGTGCAGGAAGCCTGGGAAAAGTGGCTGACCAGACGGGAAATACTGAACGAAGCCCCCACCCTACCCCGCACCACTGCAAACTCATCCCAGATGGATTAGGGACCCCTCTGTGCAAGTCAAACTTGTAATGATGTCTGGACTGAGAAAGGTTTCTTAAACAAACACCAGAAGCACAAGTCATGAAAACACAGACTGGTGAGTCCGACTAGAGCAAAATTAGCAAAGTCTGCATGACACAGCACACCGTAAACAAAGCGGCAAGACAAGCCCCAGACACGGGGGATGTTTGCAACACACAGGACCAACACAGGACTAATGTCTAAGCTCTGCGAAGGACTCCTGCCAATCAGCACGGAGATGAGCAGCCGGGCAGAGAGCCGCAGTGGTGGAAACCCTGCGTCAGACCCAGAAGAGGGTGCCCCGTGGCCATAGTAAGAGGCGCCTCGCTGCGGTAATGACAGGGGAAGTGCAAATTGAACCCCAGCGAGACGCCACCATTCCCAAACCACCAGACTGGCCAGACTTGGGTCTGAGGGAACGGGGTGTTGCTGAGGACCGAGCGCCACGGGACCTTTCCTCTTGGCGGGAATGCAGGTGGTGCGATCTCTTTGCAAAACTGCTCTTGGCTTCTCTGCCAGCTGAGTGCACACCTGGCCCTGTACCCGCCCTCTCACCCTAGCCGGGCACCTAGAGAAACCCCCGTGCATGTCTTAGAAAACATGAGCATCGTTAGTGACATGGAAAACTAGCAAGAGCATCTATGTGCCTTTCAGGGGAAATGAGTGAGTCGCTTGTGGTGTCCTGTGGCGAACATGATCTGCAGTTGACACGCACAGACCAGAGGTGAGCCGCACCTGCGCCCACGAACGTGGCTGCATCTCGGAAGGTTGTCGTCGAGCAAGAAGAGCAAGCTGCCATACATCATGGACAGCAAGATGTCACTTATATACAGTTGAAAAACACTGATTCTGTGGGTTGTTTGGATACAGTCACATGTTGCAAATATATAAAAACATCATGGGGCTGATACAGGCAGAAGATTGGAAGCAAATATATCAGAGCGTTATGGTCTGTTCAGCCTAGGTGCAGGTGTCACCGTCTGTACTTGTGTTTGTGAACATTCCTGATGGATCCAAGAGTGGTTTGACGTCCACTCCGGGTCAGCCCCGGGCCCTGCTGCCTGGGCCTCCCGCCCCGACACCCCCCGCCTCCGGCATCATTAAAGCCCTTGGAATGTGCAGCCCACCAAACCCTGAGGGATTTCTCCCTGGCATGGCCACACCCCCACTGTTGTCCCAGTGTTTGTGTCCCCCAGCTTCCTGTGTTGAAATCCTCACCCCTGAGGTGGTGGTGTGAGGAGGCGGGGCGTGAGGGTGGAGCACTGTGGGTGGGATTAGTGCCCTTATAAAAGGGACCAGGAGGGCTCCCTTGCTTCTTCCTCACCTGAGGACACAGCGAGAAGGCACCATCTACAAGCCAGGAGGCAGGTCCTCACCAGACACTGAATCTGCCACACTGTGACCCTGGACTTCCAGCCCCAGAAGTCAAGTTACTGTGAGCAGTAAAGTTCTGATGTTCATAGGTGGCCCTGGCTGTTATATCAATGTTTCATTACAGCGGCTGAGTGGATGGGGAGACCTCCCCCCCCACTCTTTAGAGCAAACACTCGTTTTCTGTCTTCCCCACCTGCTTGTGGCTGCTCGGTTGGAGACCCCCGAGGTGCCCCTGCTTCTGCAAGACCTCTTGACCTCAGGGGCCACAGAGCAGCCAATTCTGTCCCCTGGGCTCTGGGGAGGGACTAGGAGAACAAGTGCCAGGCCACCTGAGTACCTGGAGAGGTACTCAGGTGAGATATGCCCTGGTCTGAGCAGGCCAGATGAGAGGGGTGGACACCCAGAGAGTGACCAGGGGACCTGGGTCCCTGCAGGAGCAGAGGTTGGATGTCAGCTCAGGTCCCAACCCAAGCCCACCTGGGCTTGTCTGAGCAGGGATTGGGAGGCGGTGCAGCACCCACTTGGCGGCACTGGGGGTTGGGCCTTTGCACGTCCTCACGTGGGCACCCCTCTGTGTGTGTCTGTGTCCTAACCGCCTCTTCTCAGAAGAACCCCAGTCACATGGGACGAGGGCCACACTACGACCTCATTTTACCTTCTTCACCTCCTTAGAGACCCTGTTTCCAAACACAGTCCCCATTCTGAGGTCCTGGACATTAGGGCTTTATGAATTTCGAGGGGGACATGATTGCCCTATAATGCTTGGCATGGGTCTGCAAGGGCCCTGAAGCTAGACATGATCTTCCTTCCCAAAGCCAGGGGACACGTGGGGGTGTCCTGATGGCCTGGAAAGTCCCCCCGGGCACCCACAGTGGATTTCCTGGAGTCCTTGGGTCCAGTCAACAAAAATGCTAAAAATAAGTGCTGGCACAATCCCTGCCCTGGGCCTGACGTCTGTTTAAAGGCAGGTGCCCAGGAGCCAGGCATGGTCCCGGCCAGTGGAGGAGAAAGAGGAGCCCAATGGGCAGCCCTAGCGCCAGGGAAGCGGCACCGGCAGAGCCCCATGCCGGGCCCCGCTGGGGGAGCCGCTCCACGCACGCAGTCTCTTGGCAGCCCCGGGCGAGGACAGGGGGCTCAGACGAGGTCACACACAGGAGGGGATGAACCAAGCTTGGACCTGGCCTGGGTGCTCGGCCCTCCCCCGGGCTCAAGCACACACAGATGCTGGCGAGGGTGGCGCAGGGTGCTGGCGGTTCTCCCTGCCCAGCACCTGCCCCCTAGGGTCCAGTCCCAGCCTCTCCCCAAAGCCACAGGTTCCAGGGTCCAACCCACAGGTCCACTCGGGGGAAGACACCAGAACAAAGCTGGTGACTTTCTTTCCATCTCGGTGAAGGGCGCCAACTTTCCCAAGGACTCAGCAAATTCTCGCCAGGTCTCTGCGGCTTGTTAGTAAAACCCTGACGAACTCAGACGGACGAACAAGCTGCGGTGGAGGGGGCTGCCCTCCGTGCTGTAAAGCCAGAGCTGAACGGTCGCTGGGCTCAATGAGCGGGGGCCCCGCCTGCTGTAGGGCTTGGGTCAGACCAGCCTCCGGGGGTTCTTCTGGCCTCTGGATTCCAGGACTATGACACAGGCCTGTCCCCACCACAAGCTTCTGGGCTCCTACTGAACTGCCAATGTGACACTTGGAGCTGTCCCTGCAGACTCTAACCAGTCTAGCCCAGCACCCCATCCGGGACCTCACTGGTGGTCTGGGGACAGTTCCCCGCACAGCTGTGCCAATTTAGCCCAGCCCCCTGCCCGGCAAAGCGCCGTCACAGCTCGTCAGCACACAGCAGCCACCACCACCCCCCGCCCAACCTCGCCAGCATGGACAATTGGCAGAACTGCTCCAGTGGATCTAAGACTCCCCTAATTGGATTCTTGACGATTTGGAAACTAACGATATGCTCCACTCAGCTTTAATTGGCATGGTGCTGCTGGAGACGGCAGCGCGGGCAGGACGTGGGGCCAGCACTGACTGGAGCTGTCATTAGCTCCCTTCGGGCAGCGTCTGCAAGGGGAGGGCCGGCCGCCCCCTCCCTGCCTCCCAGACCCACCTCCCTGGCTCCTGTCTGCCAGCGGGGCCCACAGCGCAAGGGGCCCAGGCCTGTCCCCATGCAGACCCCACCCACTAAGTGTGTGGGAAATCGGGGAGGGGGGTCCAGAGAGCAGGAACCGCCTCCCTCAGAGGCGAGCTAAGCTCTCCACACCTTGCTCTGAGCCTTAGTCTCCTCCGTGCAAAGTGGGGAAGGGGCTCCCGTGGAAGATGAAGGAGGATGTGGGGGTCTGGACCTGCTGCCCACCTCTGCTGTGGGTGCCCAGGCTGTTCACAGCGAGCTCTGGGCGACCAACCAGGGCGGCTGAGCGCAGTGACGGCCCAGCCTGAGGGGGCCCGGGAGGAAGACCAGAGCCTGTCTGCCTGTTAGGAGAAGGGCTTCAGGGAAGGTGCGCACCTGCGCCTGCCTGGCCTCACCATACCCAGGCCTGAGGCCACCTCCCTCCCAGGGGCCCACCGTCGTCTGCATCTGCCACCAGCCCCTGGAGGGACACCCGAGACAGGGCCACACATGGGCACAGGGGCCCTCGGCCCGGGTGTCTCTCTGTCAGGACCTCTCTTTAGACACCAGTACCCCCCAGATATCCTATGGGCACCTGAAACTCACCATCTTTCCCTGAAAACCTCCTGCCACGCGGTCCCCGCCCCCACTGAATGACACCATCGTCCACCCAGCTGATCACACCAGAACCCTAGAGCTCATTCTTTGATCCCATCTTCCTCCTACACCGGAACAATCACCAAGTCCCGTCAATTCGACCTTCTGAATGTCTCCGGAAGACATTCATGTCACTCTCTCCCTGCAGCCCCCGTGCCAGAGCCCGCCTGTCCCCCCGCTGCCCAGGGGCTGGACACCGTGCACCCCCCAGCACAACTGCCCGAGCCAAGCTGCCAGGCATGGTGCTTAACCGCCCCCAGCAAGCGACGGCTGACCTCCTGGCCACCCTGCCCAGCTCGGGAGCGCACGTGACTCTCTTGCCAGAGCTTCTCTTCCAGACGTAGCGGCCGCTTTCACCTCCCAGGTCCTGGTGCTGGGAGGACTCAGGGTCGGAACCTCCAGGGGCCTCATCCAGACTAATCTTTCCCCGCTTACCTATCCCCATTCTTGTATTGCTTGTACATTCCATTTCTGTTTCTGTAATTTTTAATAAAGTTGAATAAAATCTTAAAAAAAAAAAAAATCCTTGGCAAGAGAGGGACTCAGAGAGAGAGGGAGAGAGACTTCAACCGCACCCTTGTGTCCAGCCACACCTGACGTCCCAGATGTCCCAACTGTGCGAGCCGCTGAATTCCCTCCTTCCCTGAAGACAGTCGGGCTGTCCTCACTCTCAGGCCTGAGGGGTGTCCTCCCCAACAGCTCCCGCTGAGCCCCTTCCTCGAATGACCCCTCGATCAGCCTCTGAACCACGCAGCCACTGAGATCTGTCAAAGCACAAGTCTGAGCCCCTCCCCCTGCCTGCTGACCCCCCAACCCAGGGCCTCCAGTGCCAGGACACGATCCAGACTCCTTGCCACGGCTTCTGAGCCACACCTGTCCCCACTGCCCCGTTCGGGCCCGCGGCTCAGGTCAGAAGGAAGAACTTGCAGCTCTCCGGGGCTCTGGCCTTTATACCAGCTGTTTCATCTGCTGGGAACCATCCCACAACACACCCACGTGGCCTGGCTAACTCCTGGCCGTTCCAGTCCAGCCTACCCCATGTGCCCCGAGGCCTGGGTTCACCCCATCAGAGGACCTCACACTGCGGGATCAGAGCACGCCGCCTTTCCGGCTCTCCCCCTCGGCTCCACCTCCCCAGGAGGGACCTACGCGTCCCTCCACCCCACTCCTCCATGCAGCAGCGCCCAACAGAGCTGTTGAACACTGGGAAGAATCCCTGGCTCCAGAACCCAGCGGCTCTGGGTCCAAGCCTTGGTTCTGCCACTTCCTGGCTGTGTGGCCGTGGACAAGTTGCTGAACTTCTCTGAGCCTGGCCACTTGCCCACAGAGTGAGAATGAGCGTACCTAACTCACGCAGTCGTTTAGGGCACTTCCCGATGCCTCGACCATACCCAGCACACAGTAAGTGCCCAACAATGTATTTTAAAGTGCTCCAGCTCTTTGCCTGGCAAACAGCAGGCACTCAATAGATGCTGGGGGTGCAGCTGCTGCTGCACATGCTCCAAGGGGTCTATTTACCTGCAGGGTCCCTGGTCTCCCAGGCTCCTGCCCAGCCCCGGCCAGCACATTGCCCTGAGGGCCTTGGGCAGGGGCTCAGCTAACGCTGTCAGGTGCCTTGAGCCCCCAGAGCAGGATCAGGGGCCATTACCAGGATTAATGTTTAATTCCTCAAACGAGATCGCCCCCGGTCCCTCTCGATGTGGCCATTGTTCCAAATTCCTGCCTTTTCTATTTCTGATTCTTTCTATTCTGCTAGATCGCTCTGGCTTTTCCCTTAATAAATCTCATTTTATTCTTTTAATTTATTCAGGCAAAGTTGGATAGTTTTAATATCACCTAAATTATTAGCCATTCTGTCAGTTTAATGCTAACTGCAAATTTTCATGGATGGATTTGCCATCTTGTCCTCCAGCTCGGAAAGCAACATGCATTGTGGACGCAGCCCCCAGCCCTGAGGGTTGAAGGTCACCATCTACGACGTCTGTCCATCCACATTACCTGTTGCAGGGAGCAAGTGGCAGCCGTGTGTGTGTGTGTGTGTGTGTGTGTGTGTGTGTGTGACAGAGAGAGAGACTGGCTGGGCTCTGCTGGGTATCGAGGCGGGTGGGGGAAGAAGGGGAGGAGGAAGGAGGAAGAGGAGGGGGAGGCCACTCCTGGGTCTCCTCCAGGATGACTATTAAAACCATGGACAGGCCGGGCGCGGTGGCTCACGCCTGTAATCCTAGCTCTCTGGGAGGCCGAGGCGGGCGGATTGTTTGAGCTCAGGAGTTTGAAACCAGCCTGAGCAAGAGCGAGACCCCGTCTCTACTTAAAAAATAGAAAGAAATTAATCGGAAAACTAAAAATATATAGAAAAAATTAGCCGGGCATGGTGGCGCATGCCTGTAGTCCCAGCTACCCGGGAGGCTGAGGCAGGAGGATTGCTTGAGCCCAGGAGTGAGGTTGCTGTGAGCTAGGCTGACGCCACGGCACTCTAGCGCGGGCAAGACAAGTGAGACTCTATCTCAAAAAAATAAAAATAAAAATAAAAAATAAAACCATGGACAGAGGTGTCTGTGTCTGAAGCTCAGACATTAAAAAGAAATAAGGTTACCTGCCATGAGTTGCTTAAAAAAAATAAAAGAAAGAGAGAAGGCAGAGAGGTGCGTGACCGTGGCAGATGGCGGGTGGCCGGGATGAGCCGCTGCAGAGACCCACTTCCTGGGAGAGGCAGGGCTTCAGGTGCTTAAAAGGAACTTATTATTTTTTAATAGCTAACATTTATTGAGCATTCAGCATGTGCCAGGCCCTATTTTAAATATTTTACAGAAAATAACCAAGACTCTTAACAACCCCATGAAGGTAGGCACTGTTATTTTTTAACAGCTTTATTAAGATACAATTCACATACCGTGTAAGTCATCCACTTAAAGTGCACAATTCAGTATTTTTAGAGTAGTCACAGAGTTGTGCAACCTTATCACAATCCATTTTGGAACATTTTCATCACTCCAGAAAGAAACCCTGCGTTCCTCAGCCATCTCCCCCACCCAGCCCTCGTGACCACTAATCTGGTTTTTCCTTCTCAAAGGATTTGCCTGTTCTGGGCACTTCACATAAGTGGAATCATACAAATGTGGTCTTTGTGACTGGCTTTTTAAACATAGCGTGCAATGTTTTCAGGGTTCATCCGTGTTGTAGCGTGTGTCAGAGCTTCCTTCCTTTTCATCTCTGAATAATATTACGTCGTGTGGACGGACCACGTTCGTTTATCCGCTCACCGGTGGATGGGCGTGTGGGTGGTGTCCGCTTTTTGGCTATTGCGAACAATGCTGCCGTGACCATCCGTGTGCAAGGTTTTGTGTGGACGCATGTTCCATTCCCCCCCAGCATAGACCTGGGAGAGGAATTGCCGGGTCACATGGTGACTCTGCCCACTTGAATTTCGTCTAAAGGCAAAATAAAGGAAGTGGAAGAGCAGCACAAGGGCACCGTCCACCTCCGTTGCTCCAGGAGAATGAGAATTGTTTCTTGTTCATTTCTCTGTCTTTGGGCACCAAAGAGACTTTCCATGAATGAATGAATGAATGAACCCGGTGATCCGAGAGACGTGGGAGAAGAGGAAACAGCAACGAGAAAGGAAAAGTTGTGTTTTTCACGGTCTGGAAGCCGGGGCTGCCCTGGGGCGTCGGGGCCTGCGCTCCCCCCTTCCCCACTGAGTCATTCTCCTCCAGTCTCACTCTTTAACAACATCTCCCAAAAAGTGTAATTTTTCGCTCCGTGCTGTCTGAGGCGGCAGTAACAGCCCGTTAAACAAAATAATGGGAGGAATAAAACCTGCTGAGACACGGGACCTTGAGGCCCGCCCGGCACACAAATCTCAATGTCGTCCAGCCTGGAGTCCAGAGGCTTCACGTGGGTCAAAGCGCCCGGCAGGCGATGGGAGATGTCCAGGCCGGGTGAGCAGGTGGCCCCAGGGTGGCCCTGTCCCTGCGGCTGGAGAACTTCAAGGAGTGGCCCCGTGGAACCTGCTGCGGCCCGGACGGGGGCTGTCATCCATCTGAGCAGTGGGGACCACTCAGCAGCCTCCCAGGCGGCACCTGTTGCCATCTGTAGGTTCCACCCAGTCCACCTGCTCTGAAGGGTTACAAAGTGCGGCCCCACGGCCCAGGCAAGGCTGTGGCTCTCCCCACTCCAGGCCTGGCTTCCTGAACCCCTTGGCCCACCAGAGCTGCCACTCTACCCCCTTCCTGTGTCCTGGACACCCGGGGCTCCCCACAGCCCCCAGGCAGGCTCCCAGCCTGAGTTCCATGCGGGACGTCCCCTCTCCTGGGCTCGCGGCAGAACTCAGAGTCCCTGGGGGGAGGCGGAGCAGATGGTCTCTCCACAAACAGCCGTGGCTCATGCTCCCCGGAACCTTCCTTACCAAGGGTAGGGTCTTCTGTGCCCCCTCCTCAACCTGGACGGGCCTTTGTGAGGGTCTCAAGGGAGAGAACAAGGCCAGAAAGATGCCGTATTTATTCACTTCCGGGGGCTACAGGTGCCAGAAACCCCACACACTGGCAGCTTCAACAATAGACGTCAATCCTCTCGCATCCTGGAGGCTGGAAGTCTGAAACCAGGTGTCGCAGGGTGGTTCCTCCTGAGGCCTCTCTCCCTGGAGTGTAGACGGCCGTCCCCTCCCTGTGTCCTCATGTGGTCGCCCTCTGTGTGTGTGTCAATTTCCTCTTCCTATAAGGACAACAGTCCTACTGGATTAGGCCACCCTAGTGACCTCATTCTAACTTGACTCCTTCTGTAAAGACGCCGTCTTCAAATACAGCCACATTCTGAGGCCCTGGGGGTCTGAGCTTCAGTACAGGAATTTGGGGGACACAGTTCAGCCCATCCTGGGTGCCACCTGACTTCCAAGGCGAGGTCATAAAAGGCAACACACTTGCCCTCAGAGCCCAGCGCCACACCGTGGGGAGCCCAGGCCACGTGGAGAGGGACCAAGGCCTCTGGTCCTCGGTGTCAGCTGAGTTCCCAGCCAACGGCCAGCCCAGCCTCACAGCAGCCCTGTGACGTGGGGACACCATTGTCCCAGGTCCACAGAGGAGGAAATGGAGGAGGGGGAGGACAGATCACTCGCTAGCGAGGGGCCTGAGAGGGATTCAGACACTCTCTGGCCAAAGCTCTTACCCATGATGCTTCAGCCTGGGCAGCCACCCCTGACTTGAGGCCTCACCCAGCCCTGCGTGGTGGCCCTGCCCCTGGCCGAGACAGCCCCAGGAGCCAATTAACATCCTCAAGATGTGGCCGGACACAACTACCAACAGCACCAGGAAGACACAGACAAGAGGAACCCCAGGACCCCACGGTCAGCCGACCTGCCTCGCCCGGCAGCCCCTGGGCATCGGGCCTGGCCCGATCATCCCACGGCACTGAGGGGGCCCAAGGGCCTTGGAGGATCCTGGCGCCTAGGGCTGAGGCTGGGAGTGGAGCTGGGTCTCAGGGCCGGACCGCAGGGCCTGTGCAGTCTGGTATGTACGACGGGCAGAGGCAGCGGCCCAGCAGCCCCGTGCACCCACTTCCCTCTGCGTCTGCCCCTGCTCTGCCCTCCCCACCCCACCGCCTCCCTGGCCCCATGCACCTCCCTCCTCTGTAAACTGGACTTTGAATTTCCCATACCCTACAAAGCTGCCCCCCAGCCACGTGCAGGCACAAACCTGCTGTCCCCAACTCCCCCAAGTGACTCAAGAGAGGACCTGGTCGTTTCTGCTTCAGTCAGGTGACCAGCCCTGTCCAGTCACCTGGCAGGAGTGCGTGGGGTCCCCCTGGGCAGCAACTGGGCTACTGAGGACTGGCGGGCTCACCCTAAAACCACCGGCCCCCACTGGTGTCTGCTCCGCTGCTCCGACCTACTCGCTCCTCCACAGGCTGTGGCTCCCACCTCTCCCCCCACAGCAGTCACGTAGCGCCCTGCAGAAGGCAGCCACAGCCCGATGCCCCAGGCAGGATGGCGAGTGCCAGAAGATGAGCGTGACTGTGACCTTCACCGTCCAGCTAGAGGTGCGTGTCCAGAAGCAGGAAGGTGACAGCCACCTTGGCCGCCCAGTCTGAAACAGGAGCTCTGTGTTTGCTCCCAGGTGCCCACTTCTGGGATGTTGGTGCACCCGCCTGCTCCCAGGGATCAGCCCAGGGGCATGCAGTTAAGGAACCAGAGGGTCTCCTCGGAAGCAGCAGAGGAGATGGCACTCCAGCCGTGCAAAGGCTGGCGTTAGGATGAGGAACAGGATCATTCTGTGTATCTTCACAGGACAGAAAGGAATCCACAAAAGCAGATTTGACCTAACACTGGAAAGACCTTCTCACAACCAGACCTGATTGGCTGTTCGTCCAGATAGTGAGCTCTCTGTCACTGGAGGTATTCAAACAGAGGCAGGGCAGCTACAGGTTGAGGACATCGCAGAAGGTGAATGCTTGGCCCTCAGCTCTTCCCTCCCGATGGCTGCAGACCTGGGCAGTCCCCAGGGAGAGAGCATGCGCGTCCTTCTGCCTAAAACAATCCTGTTTCTCATCACTCTGTCATGTTGAGCCCTACAGTAACAGCTGTTACAAAATCACATTTGTACCTTCTCAGGAGCTCTCGAACTTGGAGTGCAAATTAACTTCATGTGATCTGAAATATAAAAGGTCACTTCTCCCACAAATTAAAATCTGGGCGATGCTCGCCAGGCTCATGAGCAGAGCGGGTTCTGCGGGGACGTCAGCCAGGGAGGGCCAGCCTCTGCCCCGCCGCCCTGTTCGTGAGGATGGCTCTCCACGTCCTCGCTCAAGGCTGTCTGCTCCAGTCACCACGCCTCTTCCTCCTCATCCGCCAGCCCCTCGGGGACTTCTGTCCTCTCTCCGGAGCTCCTGGGGCCTCTGAATGCCGCGAACACCTCGGACCCTGGGAGTTCACCTTCCCGGCTTCTCCCCAGAACCCTACATCCTTCTTCGTGTCGGGCAGGTCATTGCCCCAGCCTCAGTGTGTCACACCAGGGTCACACCAGGGAAGAGGCAACCCCACACCCAGCCCCGGGACCCCAGCCTTGAGGGGGGCCCTGCCCCCCCTTCCCTGCCCGCTTCCGAGTGCTCTCGGGCCCCACGTCCAGCCAGACTCCGGGAGGCCTCCGCCGGGCGCAGGAACACGAAGGTGTGAGAAACCCTCGCCTGTGGCCCTGGCTGTCGCACCTTCCCTTATGGCGAGTGCCACAACGCCGGCTCTGCTCCTCCGACCTGCACCCACGTGCAGCACCGTGGTCACCCGTAGGGGAGCCTCCAGGTCCCACTGGGCTAGAGTCCTGGCTCCACAGACAGCCTCCTGACTGGTGTCGGCCTTCCCCAGACCCTGCCGCAGCGTCACCCCAGGGACTGGCCTGAGGCCTCAGATAGCCCCCTTCCTGATCGACACCCCCAAGAACCCCACCCTCACAAACCCACAAACCTTCCCACACATACCACCCCCGCCACAAACCCTGGCCATGTCAGGGCGGTGGGCAGCGCCATCAGAGCCCTCCCCGGGAGTCCGTCAGCCCAGCCCCACCCCGGTCTCCAGCAAGAGACCCCTCAGCCCTGGGCTTCTGCTCAGCTCTGAACACTCCTGTCGAGCTGCCAGCCCAGACGCGGCCCAGGCCCCGGCAGCCACCTCCTGCTGGTTCAGGCGGAGCTGGGGGGTCCTCTCCAACCCAGGGCAGCTCAAAACAGCAGCTTCCTAAATGCTCTGCCGAGGGCCCCACACTCCAGGCACTGCTATTTCTCCTTGTGAGTTACCAAGGAGCCCTCCTGGGTTATACCCTGCGTTTGGAGCGTGTGGTCGGTGTAAATCAGTTCCCAAGTGCCCGCCAGGCCCCAGAGGCCTGGGCAGCACTGGGCTTTCTGCGTTTTGGGTGTGGAGGCAGCACACACCTGTGTCCCTCATGTCTGGGACCCCAGCTGCCTCCCTCCAACACACCTGGCCCCTGCAGCTGACATCCACTGAGCCTGCCCTGGCCTGTCCGAGGGAGGCCAGTGTCCCAGCCGCCCGCCTTCCAGAGGCTACTTGTCTGGCATCAGCGGCTCCGCTAAGGAGAGAAACCAGCAATGTGATGGACAAACCCAAGTCACCTTCAGCTGAGGCCACATTGACCCCGAGAACAAGCCTGGGAGGCAGCCATGTGGGAAGCGTCTCTTGGATTTGGGGGAATGTCTCGGGTCGGAGTGCAGGCAAGAGGCCTTGAGCCCGTGTACTCATGAGGAAGGGCAGCCCAGAGAGGGCAGGAGGCGGTGCCAGGCCACACAGCGGGCACCCCACTCCCAGCACCGGCCTCTGCCTCCTCGAATCCCCCAAGGGGATGTATCAGAACCAAATTGGTGCAGCCCCTCAGGGTTGGCAAATAGTTTTATTTTTTAAATGAATGTAATTTAAAACCTTAATATAACTTCCTGTCCAGCCCCAGGCCACAGAATGCACTTGTCCCTGCTCCTGTCTGGGCTCGCCTGGGCGCCAGTGCTGCCTGCATTTCTCTCGGGCCTCTCTCAAGGTTCCCTTCCTCCTCTGCCACTGCTCTGTTTCCCCGAAGGCCTCAGGAGCTCTGGTTCCTCCACTTTCCCACCAGTAAAAGGGGCCCCACAACAGAACCAGCCTCCCCTAGCCTGCGCCCACACCCAGGCCCTGCAAACCCTGCAGGCTGGAGACCACCTGGAACCGAGCAAGCTCCTCGCAGGCCCAGGGGTCCTACAGAGCCCAACCCCTGCGCCCCCTGACACCTTCTTCTCATACCACGAGCCTCCTCCCCCACAGCCACACGCTGCCTGCCGTGGGCTGAATGGTGGCCTCCCCAAAATGCATATCCAAGCCCCAAGCCCTGGAACCTGCAAATGGGGGTTTAGCAGATGTACTTAGGACATCATCGATAAGGCCATTCTGGATTTCGGGGGCCCTAAATCCAACCACTGATGTCCCTGTAAGAACAGGAAGGACACAGAGACAGGGTCCACATGATGGAGGCAGAGATTTGAGCGGTGCATCTGCAAGCCAGAGAATGCCGTGGGTTGCCGGCAGCCACTGGACACGCGGGACACAGGAAGGAGCCCACCCGCCGACCCTCCATGTCAGACTTGGGTCTCCTGACCCTCAAGACAACGACTTTCTGTGGTTTTAAGCCTCCCAGTCTGAGGCGATTGTCACAGCAGCCCCCGGAAACTCAACCACTGCCTCTCTTGGTAAACACTTGAGTTCCTTCCTGCCTTGGAGCCTCTGCGTGGGCCGTTCTCTCCACCTGCGCTGCTGTTCCCCGACTCCCACCTGCTGGACCTCTGCTCGGCACTCAAGTGCCGATGGAAACATCCCATCTTCAGCTTTTCCTCCTCGGCTGCCTGCCCACGTCAGCGACTGCCCGCCCACGTCAGCGACTGCCCGCCATCCAAGAGGGGCTCATTTATCAACCGGCGCCCCTCTTCCAGTCCATCTCCCACCAGATGGGAACTCTGCGAGGGCCCCAGGGCACCCCAGGCCACACAGTACCTGGCACAGGCCACCTGGACAAGCAGGTGTGGACTCAGTGGCCTCAGTGGAAGGACCCAAGTTACCAAGGAGCCCTCCTGGGTTATACCCTGCGTTTGGAGCGTGTGGTCGGTGTAAATCAGTTCCCAAGTGCCCGCCAGGCCCCAGAGGCCTGAGCAGCCCTGGGCTTTCTGCGTTTTGGGTGTGGAGGCAGCACACACCTGTGTCCCCCATGTCTGGGACCCCAGCTGCCTCCCTCCAACACACCTGGCCCCTGCAGCTGACATCCACTGAGCCTGCCCTGGCCTGTCCGAGGGAGGCCAGCATCCCGTCCGGGCTCTGGGGAAAAGCACGGCGTCCACATCGGGAGCCATAGCTTGGCTTGCTTACAGGACTGTCTCTCTGCGTCCCCTCCCTTTGTGACAGGGAGAGAGACTCCCAGGTTTAAATCTCCAGGAAGCTGATGGATGCCTCTGGCTCCCAGCTCCTCGGGGCCAGTACATGCCCCTCTCACTGCCGTCTGAGCCCAAAGGACAAAGCAGCGAGCCTGGGACACCCTGGACCCCACTAATCCTGGGCCATTGCTCCATGTCCCCAAATATCTGATTTCTGCCACGATGCATTACAGACTATCCCCGAGAGGTAGCACCTGAGCTTCGGGCTGAGGCTCCATCTCCAGCAGCCGGCAGATAAACGGCCGTTTCCCTCAGCAGACACCATGGGGAGAACTGCAGCCACGAGGCATCGAGAGATTAAAACGTTTAATTAATTTTTAGTGATCCATGTTTGCACGGCCTTTTACAGATGAAAGGCCCCGTGGTCCCCACGGTGTGACTTCATTAATGAAATATTAATAATAATAATCTGTATAATGGGTTAAAAAATAGATAAAGCCCCAATCCCTAAGGGTTTGCCCGGGAAACCAGAGAGACAGCTCCCTCTCCAGTAATGAGGGAAGCTGTTCGAGGAATTTTAAAATAACGTGGGAGAGGGGTTTATCTTTGTCTTTGCGCCCTGCCGCCCCTGACTTGTGTGAAGAAGTGGCCGGGGGCGGGGCAGCAGCTGGTGAGGGGACCAGGAGACAGAGCAGCAAGGGGGGGCCCCCTGGACGAACAGCCTGGCCTGTCTCACCCGTGTGCCCGCCCGACCCTCCCCGCCTCAGCCACTGCCTGGGCATCTCCCCCACCCAAATGTCTCTCGCTGGAGACTTCCTGGGCCCCACGGTCCAGACTGGTCCCCTGTTACTCTCTCGAGGTGCACAGCATTCACGGTACACAGGAGCACGGCGTGTGCACGTCGCCCCTTTGTTTCCTCTCCTGCTAAACGGTGAGCTCGTGAGGGCAGGGACGCACCGTCCTGCTCACGGCTCACCCCCGGAGCCTGCACAGCCCCCGCCTGCACCGCGCAGACAAGGACTGCTGGGGGGTGGGGAGGGTGGGAGGGGGGAGACGGGAGGGGGTAGAGCAGCACCTTTGGCCTGGGCTCCGACCCTCCGCTTGGGGGATGGGCCCTGGGGCCGCCTCAGAAAGGCAGGAAACCTCGGGAAATACCAGCAAAAGTGCTCTGGGCTTGGGGTCTCCTGCCCACCCTGCAGGGCCCACGAAGCCGGGGATGGGCTGGGCTCTAGCTTCTTTCCCCACCTCTTGAGCTCAGCCACACTGGGGCCCTGGTGACTGCCCCACACGGCCCCCCAGTGCACTCTGCCGCGCGCGCGCGCGCACACACACACACACACACACACACACACACGCGCACACGCACGCACACGCAGCGCCTTCTCAATGTGCCCAAGCTGCCCTGCCTCCTGCCTCTGTCTGGCTGTGCCCCGCCAGGGCTGCCGTCCCCAGCACCACAGCCCAGGCTGCCTCCCAGGGAAAGGCGTCTCTCTGTCCTCTGAACCCCAGCAAATCCCGGGAGCCTGATCCCAGGACGTGGCGTTTTCCAGCTTGTGCTGTAGCCTCCTGTTCACACGTGGCATCTTCCAAACCAAAGTGAAATCCCAGAGACCTGTCTGGGTGACCTGGCCAGTAACATGCCTTCTGAGCCTTAGTTTCCTGGGGGCAAAATGGGGACCACAGGGGGTGCAGAGCCTCAGCGTTAGGCGAGTGAGCCCCACTGAGGCACGAGAGAGTGGGGGGGGGCACCTGGAGTTGTTGGCTGCTTCTTCCCAGCAGGAAGGCCCCGAGCCTGCCTATCCTCAGGGCCTGGAAGGGAGGGACAGATGGACATGCAGGCAGCAGGTGACTGCTGCCTCCCTCCAGCTGAGGACAGAGTACCGTCACCTGTTTCCAGGTAGATGGACTCTTAGGAGGAGCCTGAATCCCTGCCCCCACGGTGGTCTCAGATGGTGTTTCTGGAGGACCCATTCCTGCCCGCTGTCCCCCAACCCCCACAGGCTACCTGCTGAGACCAGTGGCGGGCGGGGGTGGGGCGGGCACGTGAGGAGTCCAGCGCGTTGCCAGAGTTAGCAGATCCCCCAGAACCGCAGGTGCACTTAACCTGCAAGTGGGAAATCATGGTGATGAGAGAGGCTTGATGAGCCGAGTCTCGGGGGAATGGATCCTGGCTGATGCGGGGAGAGGCAGGCGGGAGGGGCAGGGTGAAAGCCAGGTGGCCCCGGGGGAGGGACGGCCAGGGACGCTCGGCCATGGGCGGATGTGGGGGCACAATGGGGTGCCCCCGAGGCCTCAGGCCCTCACAGGGACCTTGAGACCCCGTTGCCAGCCAGCTGGCCTGGGGATGACCACAGAGAGTGACAGCCCCATCCCTCACGCCATGAGTGCGTTCCTGCTGGGTGTCCCTGACACACTGTGTGCCACCGCAGTTCGTTGGGGAAGCTCTGGAGTCTGTGTCCTCAGCCCCTGCCCCCTGCAGAGTTGGCTGCTCCTGTGAGCGGACCGAGGCCCTGGCACCTCCCCCCACCCTCAGATGCTGCCAGGGAGGGCCCGGTGACACCCCTGGAGGAACAGCCAACCACGTGGCTGTCTGTGTCGCCGTGGGTTCCCAACCGTGGACCCAGAGAGCAGCTGCCGCCCTGCCCACTGGGCTCAGACTTACCTCCTGGGTCCTTCTCCCCCTGTCCTCTAGGAAGGGGTTCAGTAAGCGAATGTCACTCCTCTCAGACTGTGACCTCACACTGCCCTGGGACCAAGAAAGTAAGTCTACAGGGCTCCGGCCTCTCTCACCACTCCCAGCTGGGCCCTGAGGGGATGAGTCCAGGGGCGCAGACCACCCGGACTCATTTAGGATTGGTCATTCGACAAGGCCACACCAGAGCTGGGTGAGAACCGGGCTACCAGCACACTGCTCTCATGTCCCCAGGCCAGCTGCCCAGGGAGCGGAGCATCACACTCGGCCCCCACTGCCCCAGTCCCCAGCCTGCCGACCCCCAGCTTGGAGCAGGTGGGGGGAGGGGGGAGGGTCCAGCAGGAGTGGCCTCACCCTAATGAAGCCATCTCACCGCCATAATGAAGACCTCATGTACCTCCAATGACACTTAGCAAATCCGGGCACAAATAAATAACCCAAGTCCAATTGAATTAACCTTCAACTGATCAGCACAGCTAAACAAATTATCCCGAGGCCCCAACGAGATTAAAAGGCCCGGCGCAGACGGGGATCGTTCGGCAGGAGGGTTCATTGGGTTTAACGAGTTTAAGCCAAATCCCTCGGCATTCTTCCCTCTGCTTTCAGGCCACTCTGCTCCCAGAGCGCAGCCTTTCAGGGGCCACAGGCCTGGGGGGCTGCCGAGGGAAACCAGACACCCGGAGAGAGAAGACCATGGAGGGGCAGCGGGCGGGGAAGAGGGAGACACCCCCCGTGCAAGTGGAAAGGGCGGCAGCTGCAGGCGGCCTTCCCGGTGCTGACGCCCAGCCTGTCGCCAAGGAGACGGGCAGGTGCTGGGGTCGGAAGTGGTGCCCTCCTTGCTGACCCCTGGACGCCCAGCGGCACCACCTTCATGCCCCCTGCGTTTTAGACCCAGGCCGACGACTGCCCGGAGGAGCCCAGGGTCACCTTCTTTCAGCCCCACCCCCATGTCCACCCCAGCCCATGCAGAGGGCACCGGCAGCTCCCTCCAGACTGACGGTGGAGAGAGACACCCCCTCGGCGGGCGACCACCACGGTGCAAGACCTATCAACAGATGGAGCCGCCACCCTTCCAGCTGCCTGTGACGCCGGGTCAACATCACTTTTAGAAGAACAGAGCACTTGGGGGTGGGTCTCTGCCTCCTGAGGCTGTCAGCCTCTCCCCCTTCCCCTGGCTAAAGCGTCCCCTGCCCTGCGCCCAACACCGCAGCAGGAAGGTGAGCCCCAGAGGAAGGCAAAGGACCCAAAATGGGCCATCACTGGGGAGCACCCAGAGGGGGCCACCCCCTGGGTCTGCTCAAGGGAGGGGCCAGCTGGGGACACAGGACTGTCCACTCAGGCTGACACAGGTCCACAGAGGTGCTGCCTGGACTCTACACAGGAAGAGGATTCAGAAGACAGTGCTCCCTGAAGCCCGTTCTGGAGCCGAGCGAAGCCTTGTCCTTCCCGGGCGTGTGAGCAGGGCTCTCAGCCCAGACATCTCAGGGCAGGGCATTTGCTGGTAGCAGTCGACTGCCCAGGCGGGTCCAGGAGGACCTTGACCTCACTGAACCCAAAAGTCCTATTGTGTGTACCACCCAGTGACTGGCGGCTGAAGACCAAGTTCTAGAGACCCGACTTCCCTCCTGTGGAAGAGATGCACAGTGAAATCCCACATGCCAGGAGCCAGGAGAGCGGTGAGGGCGGCTCTGCTCGCTGTGGGAGCCGGCAAGTGTGTGACACGTGCAGAGCCAGAGAGGCAGACGCCCCAGAGCAGGGGCCACTCTGAGTAAGGTCCCAATGTCACAGCCAAATTTTCAGGTGTCCCTCGATACGTCTTTAGGAAAGTCATGCCCACAGCTCCCTGGGAGTGGTGCTGGGAGACACCCGTGCCCGTTTTGGGGGTTGCTGTTAGGTGGTGCCATAGGAACCATCGGAAAACAAGATGGGAGGGGGAGAGAGTCCCCTTCGAGTGTCAACGGTGAGTGGTTGTGCTTGACAGGAGACAGCGGAGACTGTAAGCCGTCAACTCCCAGGGACTCGTGTCTACTGTGGCGCGTGCAGGACAGGATGATGGATGCCGAGCGACGATGGCCACCCGCAGACACGGACAGGTGGACGGCAGACGGATAGCAGCACAGCCGCGAGTCACCGAGGCCTCGCTGGGCACCTGATGGGCACTAGAGCTGGGTCCTATCTTGATGCTGTGGGTGTGTAAGGACACTCCCCTCCTTGTCCCTGAACACAAGAGGCTACTATCCGCCTGGGACCAAAAGCCAGAATAAAGTGGAACCCACACAGACCAGTTCAGAAAGGGAGATGTCGTGGGCACTACAAGATGGGCACCAGCAGCCTACGGATGCGAGGCTGGGAAGGCCTCCTGGAGGAGGCGGCTTGAGCGCATCCCCCAGAGCCGGTTGAGGGGGGCCTGGGATGTCCTTCTTGGCAGGACAGAATCCCCGGCAGGAGGGAAGCAAACCCTGCAGATCACATCGCTGTGCTTACTTCCTCGGGCCGCACTCTGGGGTCATCCAACGACCCTAACGACTCATCCCCCCATTCATCCAGCATCTCTTTCTGGAAGGGTCCAGCCTTTGCAGATGCTCCGGAAATATCTGTGGACTGAATGAACATAGACAGCGAGTGGACCTGCCTGGCTGAGTGGGGGCTCTGTGGTTAGAGAGCGTGGCCCCAAACCGGGAGGAGAAGCCCCCACCCGTCAGGATGGCCGCTAGCAGGGAAAACAGGAAAGAAACAAGGCTGGGGAGGATGGGGGGAAACCGGAACCTCGTGCTGTGCCGGAGGGGACGTAAGACGGGCATGGCAGTGCCTCAGCGCCATCACGCACAGCGACCACACGGTCCAGCAGTTCCACCGCTGGTGAGTCCCCGAGAGCAGGGTCTCAGGGAGATGTCTGTGCCCAGCGTCTACAGCAGCAGCAGCAGCCACAAGAGCCAAGGTGGACGCCACCCAGTGTCAGTGGCAGACAGGTGGGTGAGCACAGTGGGGCCCGTCGTACAATGGAATATTACCCAGCCTCGAAGGGCAGAAGTCCTGACAACTGCTACGACAGGGTGACTCTTGAGGACACTACAGTAAGCGAAATAAGCCAGTCACGAAAGGGCAAATGCTGTGTGATTCCACTTCCGCGAGGTCCCAGAGCTGTCAAATCCAGAGAGACGGAAAGCAGAACGGAGGTGCCGGGGCTGGGGCGGGTGGGGAGTGGGTGTTTCATGGGACAGAGCTTCGGTTTGGGAAGATGGAGAGTTCTGGACATGGGTGGTGACGGCTACGCGGGGCGAATGTGCTTAGTGCCGCTGAGCTGTGCATTTAAATATGGTTAAGATGGTAAATTTTGTGATATGCATTTTACCACAATCGAAATTAAAAATTAAAAAGGGTGTGGCCAAGAAAGGCAGGTAGGAAGGAGGAGGGTGGGTGGACATGAGGGCCGGGGGGCTTCCCTCAAGGACTGGTGGGCATGAGGCAGAGAGACCCCAGGGAGGCTGAGGGCAGGGTTGGCAGGAGGCCGACACAGTGACCACGTGGGCACAGCAGGTGCACAGTGTGAGCCCACTGCCGTGCATTGTCCTGATGCCTCTGAGTCCCCTCGGAACACCTGCAGAGAACCAGCAGGTGTGAGGGGCTCAGAAAGCCTCGGGGACAGTGAGACAGGAATCTGGGTGCCCAGTCTTGTTTCCCTTTTCGCTAGGGCTACCAGGAAGGTCAAAGCTAAGCCTGAGGCCTAATAACAGCAAAGTGGAGGACCCAGCACCCAGCACTCGCACATTTTGTGTTTCCACCGCAGTGTTGGCAATCTATTGCGACTTGTATTTCCCCGTCCTGATTTTGAACATGCGTTCCATGGTCGGGTCTATAATCCTACTCCCTGCGCGCACCCGACAGTCTGCCCAGAGGGCTGTGGGCCGGGCCTGGGTCTCTTCACGACTGCTGCAGTGCGGAGCAGAGCGGGTTGGGCCCATGGCAGGCTCAGCAAGTGTGCGGGACATAAATGACAGATGCCAGCACCTTCAAAGACAGATGGCTTTGCTGTTAGGTGACTGGATGGGGTGGAGAGAAGAGAGAGAGAGGAAGGTAGACAGACAGATGGACAGAGAGAGAGGGAGACAGAGCAAGAATGAGAGAGAGACAGAGACAGAGGGAGACACAGAGACAGACAGAGATGGAGAGAAACAGAAAGACAGAGAGAGGAAATGAATGCGTCCCTGGTCCCCGGAAGGTGCAGAATCTCTCAGCGGTGGCGGGGTCAGCCCTGCCCAAAGCTGTGGTGGGAGCGCAGGGGTAAGAGGAGGAGACACGTCCTCCCCAGCAGTGAGTGAGAAGATGATGCTCCATCCCTCTGCCCACCCGGCTGGCCCTGGCAGGTCCCAGCGCTGATGGCAAGAGCGTTCTGTGGCCTCTGCTGCCCCCCAGAGGTGTTTGCTGGTAATAGCCCTCCCCGCCAGCTTTCACCCTAACCCTAACCCTAACGCTAACCCTCGCCAGCCTCCACTCAGCTCCCACCCTCGCCGGGTGCATCTGGGGCTCTGGTCCCCCTGGTGACAACTGCAAATGGTTTTCCTTCTTTTCCCTTCTTAATTCTTTTCTAAAATTGCAAAAGTAAAATGTTAGCTGTAGAAGATTCAAATAGTACAGAAATGCGTGGACGTGGAACCTGGAAGTCTTACCTAATGCTGCCGCCACCTGCCACCCAAATGACCTCTGTGACAGGGGTCACCGCTGGCCTTTTCCACCTGTATTTCTAGGACCTATTTGCTCCCAAGCCCGTCTCATCCTTGTTCACAGTTTGTCCTCCTGGGGAGTACTTTTTCCTTCCTTTCGACACCCCTTGAAATTACTGCCTGTTCCACTTGCCAGGGGTGATTCCTGTTTCACCTGACTCCACCTTGACCTGCAGCTCTTTGCGCATCGCCTGTCTTGTGTCTGCAGTGAGATCCTGGCATCTGCAGGGCCCTTGGACCAGCTCTGAGCAGAAAGTGCACTCCAGTGACTAACCAAACAAACATTTCTCTCCCGCAGGGTGGGTGGATGGGTGGGTGGATGGGTGGATGGATGAATGGAGGGATGGATGAGTGGATAGATAGTGGATATTTGCTCACCCCTCCCCAAGACTCCCCAAAGAAAAAAGGGGAAGATAGGCATTTTCTTGGTGGCAGGAAATAAAAAATAGATCTGAGGAGTCCTCTGCATGTTCAGGGCTCATGGGGCCAGGTGGGAGGGCAAGAGCCTGTGTCTGCGGAGAGGATGGACGGCCACACAGCCAGGCTGGGGGCACAGGAGGCCTGGGAGCGCCATGAATTTCTTCTTCATCTGTTACTATCATCAGTTTTTGTTTTTTTGATGCTCAAATCGTCCCACATTTGGCCAGTGGCAGCCTCTTCAGTGAGCTATTTCCCTTTTTAATGGTGGTGAAGTGAACATAACAAAACTCACCATCTTAACCATTTTTACGTGCACTTTTCAGTGGTTATTCACGTTATTGGGCAACTGTCATCACCTCCATCTCCAGAACTCTTTCCTTTTTGCAAAACCGAAACTCTGTCCCCATTAAACTCTCACTGCCTGCTTCTGTCTCTGTGACTCTGGCGACTCTGGGTGCCTCGTGTGAGTGGAATCACAGTGTCTGTCCTTTTGTGACTGGCTGATTTCACTCAGCACGATGTCCCCGAGGTTCATTCAAGTTGTAGCAGGTGTCAGAATTTTCTTCCTTTTTAAGGAAGAAAGTGAGTGATATTCCATTGTCTGGACAGACCCCATTTGTTTATCTGTTTATCTGTTCGTGGGCACTTGGGTTGCTTCCACCTTTCGTCTGTCGTGAACAGTGCTGCTGTGGACATGGGTGTACAAACATCTCTTTGAGATCCCGTTTTCAATTGTTTGGGGTTTATACCGGAAGTGGAATTGCTGGATCATGTGGTAACTCTATGTTTAATTTTTTTTTGGGGGGGGGGAATAGCCAGACTGTTCTCCAAAGCAGCCGTGCTGTTTCACAGTCCCACCCGCCGTGCGCGAGGGAGCCCGTGTCTCTGCATCCTCGTCAACACCTGTTATTATCTGTTTGTTCGGAGTGGCCATCCCAGTGAGTGTGATGGGCCTTAATACAAAGTGATGCCTGCTCTGGGTTGCAGGTGGGATTTTTCTAACCGTTCTGTTGTTGTTGTTTGGTTGGTTGGTTTCATTATTTATTCACTCTTACAAATGCCAAAATTCACTCCTGAAGTTCAGTTCCATGAGTGCAGACAAATGCACACGGGTGTGTACCCACCACAATCAAGATACAGACATTCCATCACCCTAGAAAGTTCCCTTGTACTGTTCGTAGCCAACGTGCCCAGACTTGTAACCTTTGCAAATACTGATCACTTTCCTTGTCCTATAATCTTGCCTTTTCCAGAATATGATGAGTAGAATCATACGGTGTGTAGCCTCTTCTGATTGGCTTCTGCCACTTAGCATACTGGTTTTGAAATTCAACCGTGTTGTTGCACACATTAGTAATGCGTTTCTTTTTATTGCAGGGTAGCATTCCACCGGATGGACATACCACGGTTTCTTTATCCATTCACCTGTTGAAGATATTCGGGCTGTATGCAGTTTGGGCCACTATGAATAAAGCCACTATAAACATCCATACATAGGTTTTTGTGTGGACATAAATATTCATTTCTCTTGGGTAAATACATGGAAATGGGGCTGCTGAGTCACGTGGTAGGTGCATGTTTAATTCTATAAGAAATCACCAAACTGCCTCCCAGGACATCTGCACCATTTTGTGTTCCCACTGGCAACGCGACACAGCAGTGTTGCAATTGCTCCGCATCCTTGTCTGCACTTGGCGTTGTCAGTGTGTCTTTAGTTTAGTTTTAAGTTTTGTGTGTGTGTTAGACATTGTAGGAGGATTTAATAGTACCTTCTTGTGGTTATCAGTTCTACCTTAACTGACAGATCTATAGACATTTGAATTTGGAAAAGCCACCTGAACTCTTGAGTCCAGCCTCCCAGATTTGGAAATCCCTGTCATAAGTCCTTACCTGAGATGCGACCACCAGTCAATTCCCCCACAGGCAGGGCTCTCACCACCTCCCAGGAAAGCCTCGGAAAGTCCTGGCAGACAGAAAGTCCTGTGCTGAGTCTTCGTAGAACCTCCCTGTGGTTCGAGCCTGCGCACCGGCCCCCAGACACAGAAAGGACATTCCCAGCAGCAGCACCCCTCCCTCCTTGGACAACATCAACTCCAGGTCCATCTCCGCCTCCCCCGAGGCAGGATTGTGGGGCCACCTCTTCCTCCCCAGCCCCCATCCCCACCCCAGTTGAGAGCCCATGGGAGCAAACAGGAGGCACCCAGGAAACATGGTGATCACAGAAGCAGAGACCTGGAGGTCACGTGGTCAATCTGCCCATTCTACAGATGAAAACAGAGGCCCGGAGAGGGCAAGGGAGTTCCCAGGTCATCAGCAAGTTAGGCAGGGCTCGGGCTGCGCTGCTCCATCCTGCCTCCAAGTCCCTCCTCCTCCCCTCCCCATGCCACCGCCCCCAGTCACTCCAAACCACTCGCTTTGCAGGTCTTTTTAACTTGATCCAATTCAACAAATGATTTTCGAGGCACCGTGACACGCAGCACGAGCAGCTAGGGCCGGGCCTCCATGTGGGCTGACGGGCTCTGTCATTTCTCGAGACACAGGGCAACGAGTTGGCTTCTTTGCCAGGGGAAATAACTTCTTAAAATATTGAAATAAAGGCTTTCAGAAATTGTGCTTGGATTAAGGTTTCATTTCTCAAAGAACTAAACAAATAGTGCAAGATGAGCAGCGGCAGTTTTCAATATTTGTAACAGGGCTGGAAGCCTCATGCTGGGAACGAAAGATTGTAATATTTCAGCTTGACTGAGTTCAGTGGAAAACAAGCGACACGCTAAACTCCCAGTCCACGATGGAATCGGGCCCAGCAACAGCGGATTTTCTTTGTGTTTGCTGTGTGGTACTAAATAAAAATACTCCGCTTGACATAAACCTCCGAAGCTCAGGGCATCGAGGGGCCGCAGAGCACCAGCTGCCCCGGCTGAGCCGAGCCTGTGCCGGTCTGGGCGGGAATCGACGTGACAAGCCGGCCCCCACCCCGTGCTGCGGCTCCGCAGAAATGATCTTTAAACGCTCCCTGGGAGGAGGTTTTATTCCCTTTCTGGATGAACCTCTCCCTGGATCCTTGTGAACTGGATTTCGTTTTAATAGTATTCATTAATTTCCTTTGGGAAAAATTTTAATTTTACATAGACAACCCTGGGTTTTGTTTTGGTCATAGAATATGTGTAATTTTAAATAGGTTGCTTTTAATCTTTTCTTCCCGTCTAAAAACCTCAGCGAAAAATACGCTACTTTTCGTTTTTGCTTTTGCATTTTTTTGAGACAGGGTCTCACTCTGTCACCTGGACTAGAGTGCAATGGTGTCATCTTAGCTCATTGCAACCTCAGATTATCAGAGTTTGGAAAACAATAAATTGTTCATTATGGTTTTCTGGATAACTGGGTAATGCTAAAGGTAATCTCTGCCTTATGGAGCACCCTAATTGGAATTATTTCTATTTTTGTGCTGTTATTTATGCAAGGGTCTTTGCAAACATTGTGTGCAGGGACACTACCACACAGCAGGTTTACAGGCACAGCAACGCCACAAGATTAAGTCACACCCAGCTGAGGGCAAAGCGATGGCAGTAATGAGGCCGGTGTAAAAGCCAGAGTCCTCGGAGCCCAGCGTCCACCAGGCCTCAGCTGCAGCGATGCCGGAGAGAAAGATCGGCAGACGGGCGGGGCAGCCGGTCGGGGGCCTCTCCTCCCAGCCCTGCGTCCTCTGTGGGTGTATGTTCTGCCTGCCTCCAAGCCGGTGTCCAGCTTCTATTCCATCACTGCCTGTCTCAAGGCAGAACTGCAGTATCGAGGCTGTCCTGACACTTACTACACCCATCAAGCGGAGTCGGGAGTGTGCAGATTGGTTACTTTGCCATTTCTAGTCTTTCTGCTGCTTGCAAAAGCCTGGGAGTACAGAGGGCTTGGGACCATTGATCACAACAGGAGGTCTCCGTCTTTGCTATAGCCAGGGGTTCCAATGACCCATGATGGGAAGGAAACTTTATTATAAAGTGCCTCATATGTGTCAGGCCTAAACTAGGCCCTTCTGCACGTGTGATGTGCTTGAACCCTCTCGGCAAACAGGATTTGCTTTCTCCAAAAGGAATGAAGTACTGAAACATGCCATGACATGAATGAACCTCGAAAACATTACGCTGTGTGAAAGAAGCTGGACACAAAAGGCCACACAGCGTGTAATTCTATTTATATAAAATACCCAGAATAGGCAGGTCCACAGAGACAGAAAGTAAAATGGGGCTTTCCAGGGATGGGGAGGTGAGAACGGGGAGTTCTAAATATCACGTGATTTCCAGTATGATTTCTTCTTTGACGTGCATAATTTAGAAGTACTTTTTTAACACCTGATTGCATGAGAAGTTGCTTTTACATTAATTTATTTTTTAAATAGTGATCAGTTCAGAGACAGGCACGTGACCCAGGTTGGTCTAAGGAGATTCAATCTTGGGACTTTTACTGGAATTGCTAAGCAAGAAAAGCTACTGAGGTATAACCGAGAGCCAGGGTCGGTGGGGGGATTTTACCCTAACACAGGGACAGCCCATTCAAGAATGAAGCCAACACGGTGACTGCAGAGTTAAGACAGGGAGAGAGAAACCCTTGGAGCCTGGGGCGCTTTCACTCGCGTGAGCCCCTCTGTTCCCCAGCAGGGGCATAAGACAATTTGACACGGGTTTCTGTCACCTACACTTGAAAAAATCGTAATGGGTATATCTCCCCTCATTCATTCCAAAATCTCTATTATCTAAATACAATAAAATATCTTTATACAATGCCTGTGTCTCAGGCGGGCATCACAAATGTAATCTCCAACTGTCTGCTGATCAGCTCTTCTCACAAGAATGGCTGAGAGAGGTGAGAAAGACTAGTTTGTAGAAATAACATGATTCTACCCATTACTGCCACACAAAAACTTAGAGGGGATGTTGTGTCTACAAGACTGTTACTAGAGCAGTCCCTGGGGTCCCCTAAGGAGGGCCTGATGGTCCCCCTCCCAGCCACCTGCAGAGAGCCTCCTGCTCAGCCTGGAACGTTCTAGCCAAACGGTCAAAAGCAACAACAGTGCCCTGAGCGTGAGAGCCTCTGAGTCCCTGCGGTCGGTTTACATTCGAGCTGCTCCTCGACTGGAGCAGAGCAGTAACGGTCCCCAAGGATGTGGACAACAGTTAGCTAATCATAAACCTAACAGCTAAATTTATGATGTTCCGTGATTCGCTGTACATGGATCACCTCGCTAAATCCTATGAGACAGACACAATTGTTATCTTCCTTTTTCAGCTGAGAAACTGAGGCAAGTTGTCTAAAATCAGAGTTAGTAAGGGCCAAAGAGGTTGATTCTGAAGCCCAAAGTTTTACCCAGTCCAAGACTTGTCATACCCAGGAAGTCCTCATCGTCTGAGATTAGGTTATCTAAGTCCCTGCTGTTGTGGGGCAGCAGCGGAAAACAGAAATCAGCACAACACAAAAAGTTTCACTAATGAATTGACCATTTACATAATTGGTCTCCACTCAAACGTCCCTCCCGCCGTAGCTCCAGAATCTTTCCCCACTCACGGCAGGCCTGGAGAGGTGCTGTGGAGCTGTGGAAATACAATGCACATCAACCACAAAGCCAAACTGTACATCTTCCAAAAGATGTAAGATTTCTGGAAGCCCAGGAACATCATGTTGGGGAATGCCCAGACGGGGCCCAAAGGCATCGGCAAGTGTGGGGGTGGGTCTGGCAAAGCTACACAGACAGGCATCTGAGAATGAGGAAACTGCCAAGGCTAATGACTGGATGGCACTTCAACAAGAAATGATTTGCATATCAAATGATTCAGAGAGGCTCTTGGGAAAATGATGACGCCCTTGCAATTTTCGTAAAAACCAATCCTCTTCATAATGGAGCTGGGAAAATCACACACAATGGGAAGGGTAATGTGTTGAGCACTCACACAATTTGTTGGAAAAATTAGGACCCTACCAAACGAGCACTTGATTAATTCTTTGTTGGTTCTACAAATTAATGCATTAATTGCTTTCAAAAACCAAAATTTCTTGAATACGAGACAAATTCAAGATACTTTCCTATTTTTTTTTTTTTTTTTTTTTAGTTTTCAAAATAATCCAAATCAAACTGTTTGCCCCATGTGATTCCCATTTTAAGTGAACCACTTAAGGGGTCTTTCTTCCCAGCCCACTTGCCCCCATGCAGTGAGATCTTCCTCCATTTGTCTAGGAACAGAAGTTCTGCCCACACATCTATTTAGGTCACTAGAACGTCTCCTCCCTGGAACAACACCACCTCAGCCTAGGACAACCTTCTCCTTTCGTCTCCTTCATACTCAGTCTTTATCACAGATCTAGACCAGAACCAGCCCAATGACAATCCCTTACATATGTGCTTAACGGCGTCATCAAAACATCGTCCATCTTGTTCTTCAACATTCCTTTTATAAAGGTGATAAGTTTATTTCAGAGAATTTGTGGGGGGAGGGGGTCAGATTTCTTGAGTCTGTCTACAAAGAGAGGATGCACAAATAGGTGAGTAAAATGAAGATGTCACATGGCAAAGCAACACACTGACAATTTGGTTTTGGGGTATGTGTGGGTGGATATGGGTTTAAATTTAGAACTAGCAAAAACTTAGACTCTACTGAGAAATTGATATGCTTCCTGTCTTTTGAGTATTAGAACCATGAAACTCATAATCTTTCCATTTGTGTACTGGCTGCGAGAATGCTCGAAAATGAATTTCCTCTTGATTTACGTCTATTTTGATCATGTTTTGTATACATGCCTTTTACTTTAGGCCACCAGAAATCATTTGGGGAGAAGTACACTTCATTTGACTTGACTCGGATTGCATAAGGAGTCACAAAGTCACAAGAAGAGAAAGTAGACATTAGGGACGCCAAGGCTTTCTAAGGGCTTTGGTGGTGTAGACAGAAAAAATACACCTAAGCATGGCTGGTAGGAAACTGGACAGAGGGCCATTGAGTGTGGGGCTCTGGAAGGGTGTTAATTCCCCAAGGCAGGGTCTCAAGGCTCAAATTACTCTCAGCGTCTGCCCAAGATCCCCCCACCTGCCAATAAAGCTTTGTTTGGAGAAACTGACGATGAGCAGTGGGGGTTTCCTGCACCCCTGGGAGGGACCAGAAATCATCCTGCTATGGGGTAGCGCTGGCCCCTCCACCTCCCCTTTAGCCAGGTGTCAAGTGGGAGCAGACTAAGGGTGAGCAAGGGTGAGCGTGTAAAGCCCAGACCCAGCCGTGCCACTGTGTGGACCTGGGCAAGATCTCTTGTAAAGGAAAATAAAAGACTCAGGACTACTCCCCCCACCCCAATTCCTTATTCAGAAGGGAAGGTAAAGGCCTCAGGCACCTGTGAAGAGCTGGCCTCACAGATCATTCCTAAGGAAATTCCTTGCTGGCCTCCCATAAGCAAGGGCATGCAAATTCCAATTTTGGGTATGCCAACAAAGTCTCGTTCCTAAAACTAAAGTCTGTTCCATTCCACACTAATAATGAATCACAAGTTCATCTTCCCAGGTACAGAACAGAGACAGACAGGATCATTCTTCCACCTACCCAGGGACATCTGCATAGTTAACGCTTCCTTCACTTCCTTCTTCTAACACTTGCCTTCTCTTACGTAAAATGTACACTTCCTAGACCCCACAAGAATGTAACCATTTGTCTCACTGCCCATCCCCCTCCTATTTCTTTTTTCTTCTTTATGCCCTATCCCCTTTAAAACCTGAGTTCCCAAATCCCTTTGGAAAAGTTATAGATATGTTGTTTTTTTCCCAGACATAACCTCAAACTTTGGCTTAATGAACTCCATTGAGGGAGGTCTCCACCTCAGTCACTTATTTTGGGTTGTCACTCTGAACGCATGCCTGTAAAACGGGGTGGTTAAGATTAAATGAACTGCTATCATAAAGCACTTGGAAAAATGCCTGGCGCACACCAAGTGCCAAACAAGCGTCAGCTATTTGAAAGGTGGCCTTGTTAATCAAGTAGCTAACAGAGGAAAACAAACTATCTAACAGAAAGTAAGAGAAATAAACTCACAGCACATAATTCCCCCTTTTAAGACAAAACTCACAGAACAACTGCCCTTTGTTTTGTTCGAATAAACACCTGGGACTCAACTCATCCTCAAGCCTAACTTGTTATCTCTAAGAGTTTGTTGCATAGCCTTGAAGAACCCTAAGTCAGCAACAGGGGTGCAAGTTCCCGCTCCAGCTCTCTGCCTCAGTGCCTACCCAAAGCCAGATTCCGAGGACTTTGATAAAGTCGGCCTCACAGAGAAAAGGAAAAAAATAAAAATAAAAAAGAACACGCAGCAGTTTTACAGCCGTGTTTGCTATCAGTTGGCTGCAATCACTTTCTCTTTGCCCACAAATAACAGCCCCAAAGGTCCTATCCTCCGAGCACTTTCCTTTTTCCTTCTTTCGTGTCGTGCCCTTCCCACCTTTGGGAAATAAAATAAACTTTCTTTCCTAAAACTATTCTACTCCTGGTGTGAGAATTCTTTCTCCAACCCGCGCCGTGAGCTCCTCCTGAGTCCCCACCCACCCTAACACTATTCTTGCTGTGCCCAGCCCAAGACCGCAGGTGCCTGGGGCTTTCCGGGAGGACACGAGGGCCCAGGGCCCAGTCCCTGCACCGCCGGGGGTCCCGGGGCCCGACGACCCACTTCTGGAGAAGCCGAAGGTCCCTCACTGAGGGCCTATGGCTCAGGCCTAAGGCGCGTCCAGACGCTCTGAGAATCGCGGAACCCAAGCCGCTCAAAGCGCTGGGCACCCCGCGCGCCTGCCGACCCGGGGACCGGAAGCCCGGCCTGCACTTCCGTGGTGGGCGGAGCCCGAGGCGGGGGCGGGTCCGCGTCGCTGCCGCAGAGCCACTTCCGGGCGCGCCGCAAGCTCCGGTGAGCGAGGTTCCTCGCTGGGAACATCCTTGCGGTGTGCGGGGTTCCCTCGACCCTAGTGGGTACGGCTAGTCCGCGCGGGACCGGCGGTCTCTCCAACCCGGATGCAGCAGGACGAGGGCGGTGGGGCTTCTGAGCGGGGCAGCCCGAGCCTGCGGGTGCCGTGGGGCGGTGTGGGCTGGGACAGCGGCTGGGGATCTGGGGGACCCGAGGGATGGGGACACGGGAGTCTGGGGGCCTGGGGGTTGGAGGAGCTTGGTATGTTGGGGGGCGCGGGAGCTTGGAGGGGCCGGGAGGGCCTGGGGTTGGGAAGCGGGAGACTCGCCGCCGCCCGGGACCCTCCTTGCCTGCCCGGCGTGTCTGTGGGAACGTCCTAAGCCAATGCGGCGATCCACAAAGCTCCAGGCAAAGCTGTGTGGGCGGGCAGACTCTTCCTTTAGAAGGGGCCTACTTGTGTTTCTGTTTTATGCCAAATGATGCTTGTTTGGGAGCCGCAGAGTGTATCTGACTGACTGATTTACTCCCTCTTCCCCCTTTCCTTTTTGACCTAAATTAAAGCTGCTGTTAAAGAGACTCAGCCATGGAAAGCAAACCATTGGTGACCTCGAAGCAGAAGACTGAAGTGGTGTGTGGGGTCCCCACCCAGGTGGTGTGCACAGCCTTCAGCAGTCACATCCTGGTGGTGGTGACCCAGTTCGGGAAGATGGGTACCCTGGTCTCCCTGGAGCCCAGCAATGTGGCCAGCGACATCAGCAAGCCGGTGCTCACCACAAAAGTCCTTCTGGGGCAGGATGAGGTAAAGTGGTCAGGAAAGACCCCCCCCAGGGAGGAGGACGAACCTCTTCCACCGCTGTAATTTGTCAGTAAGGACAGGGGGAATCTAATGGGCGAGCCTCCAACAGCACTTTCTGGGGCTTTCTAGGTCCCGCTTGCCTTTGGTGGTACATTCCCAGCCCGTCAGCATTCTAGTCTGCAGACAAGCGGAGGTATTGATTTTGTAACGTGGGCCCCCTTCATCTGATCCTGTCATGATGCATTTTGTTAAAGAGTGGCTATCCGAACTCTCTCTGGAGAGATCATCTGTGAGATTCACAGAGTTCCCCTCTGCTAGCTTGTCTTGAGTCCTTTCAGATTAGAGACAGGAAACAGAAGGCACCAAGGAAATAAATGTGATGATGCCTCTCTAGCAGTTTGTGTATGACTGGAGTGTTCTGAGCGTCTCCTGGAACTCCGAATCACAGTTGCATCAGCTCACAGGGTGGCGATTCAGTGGTGGTGTGGGAAGCCAGCCTGGGTTCCTGAGGGACAATTTAGTAAAAGCATTAAGAACAAAAACCAGGTTTCTTGCAGTTAAAACGTTTTCCTCCCCTTCCCTTCACCAGCCTCTTATCCACGTCTTTGCAAAGAACCTGGTAGCGTTTGTGTCTCAAGAAGCTGGAAACAGAGCGGTCCTGCTAGCCATGGCCATGAAGGACAAGAGCATGGAGGGGGTGAAGGCCTTGAAGGAGGTGATCCGGGTGTGCCAGGTGTGGTGACCTGGAGTCAGCAGCCACGTGCTGCCCGGCGGGACCACGAGGAAACGCAAACACCCACTCGGTGACTGGAAGACCCTCCTGACACGGCAGAGGGAGGAACTTTATCTGGCTTTAGCCCTCGAAGCCAGAAAAAATATTCGTGTCTCAGGACGACTTTACTCTGGTTACTGATGTCACCTGTGAGATGGAGCAGAGAAGTGGGATGTGTCTTGGGGGAGTCCTGACTGGTTCTCACTGGGGTCCAAATATTTGCTGGTATTTGGTGCCTTTTCTCAGTCATACTTCTCTGCAGCTGCCCAGAGCTGTCTGGTAGCTGTTAAAAATACAGACTAAACGCTTCCATCACTTAAGCCAGCCCCTGTCCGCTCTGCCTTATAAATCAGCCTTGCGCCTGGTGTGGGAAGGCGCCTGGCCCTTTGCTTTCCGTGGCGCTCCGCTCCCAGCGCCATAATTCAGGAGGAGAGAGCCACGCTCCAGTGAAGAGGTCTATAAAGCTGGCAGTTTCCGCAGGCAGGGCTGTCTGCTCTGGAGAGTGTTACTCCCTTAGACGGAAAGGCTGCATGTGGTGCCTACCCAGCGATCACACTGTAATTACAATTTCCAGCAATTTACGGCTCTGTGTAAATAATGAACACGGAGCTCATTTGCCACCCTGCAGCAGAGACATGGACGAAGCTTGTGCGTCAAGGCAGTGCCCTTTGCCAACACAGTGTGACTCCAACGCTGTTCTCTGTGAGCTACAAATGGAGTCCCCCAAATGTTCCCTCCCCTTCTGCCCCGTGTCTTAAGTGGACATGGGGCTGTGTTCCAGCCCAGAGCCAGGGCGTGTGGGTGCCTTGGAGGTCAGGAAGGGCCAGGGTGAGTGGCTGTTCTTGGCCACCACTTTCAAGCAGCTTCTGCAGGGGGTTGACAGCCCTGGACCCACCTGAGCCAATCATGATAGCCGTGGAATGAGACAGCGGCACCTCAGGGACCCGGGGGGTAAGCCAACCTTGGCTATTTTGTTTAGCACCAGGGAGTGAAATTAGAAATCAGGACAGGAGCTCTGGGTCAATGACTAGAACGAGGGCCTGGTGGATGGGGACAAAGTCAGAGAAACCAGCACCAGCATGAGGGGGACAAAGACTTCAGGGGGGCCCTGGCACCTCGGTTCTATAGTGCAGCATCACAATGAGGAAAGCAGGGCAGACCCTGTCCTGCATGGGATAAAGGGTGGTTCAGCAGTAGGGAGGGATTCATAAGTTCCAGAAAGACTGAACATCACAAGCACGGGAGCCCTGGGGAGATCGAAGTTTTCAGAAATAAGCCCAAGTCTGGGGACGTTTTGATGAGGACTGTGCTCTCAGGGCTCCTGGAGTCCCCAGGGCAGGGCCATTATGACCAGGTTCCGTGCATGACAGCTCCTCACGTGCGAGCGCCTCAAGAGCCCCCCAGATTTGCTGCAGGAAGCCATGAGCCCCTCCCACTGTGAAGGTGTGATGCCTGCCTGGCTGAGAATTGCTCCCTGGCAAGATGGCTAGGACAGGCCACCCTAACCCCTGCCCAGGCCTGAGAAGGGTGGGGACAGCTGCTCCTGGCTGGGCGAAAGACAGGACAGGGAGGGGGCATCGGGGACACCCGGCCCTGGAAGGGAAGGAGGGAGGGGGAGAGTGTCTCCAAGAAAATGCCCAGCAACACTGGCCCCAAGCAGGATTTCACAGAACCTGCAGCCAGGACTAGAGACACGCACCTGCCCTGCCTACTTAGCCTGCAGCCCCGCCCAGGAGGGTGCGGTCAAGGAGGCCCCTTAGCGGGTGGGAAGATGGGCTCAGCGCCAAGCAGTGGCTTCCCCAAGGTTCGCCACAGAGGTGGGATAGACCAGGGTTCCCACAGCACCTACTAGCTGCAATCCTGCTCCTCCCAGCTCAGCCTCTTGTAAACCCGAGCTCACTTCCAGACATCCAGTCAGCAGTGTGTTGGGTGGGGACCACAGCTTGGTGGAGATGCTTGTCGTGAGACCCCACCCCCCACCCCAGGCTCCTGGATATGGGGCTCTTTAGGGGCGAAGGTGCCAAAGGAGAAAAAGGGAGGACAGTGTGTGCAGGGCCAGAGGGTGGGGGCAGGTGCCACAGCCCCTCATTGGACCCTTGCACTGTGTCAAGTGGGCTACGTGGCCATGACCAGACCCACCCAGGCTTTGACACCTGTTGCAGATGTGGGGGAGAGGCAGGGGGATGGCACATGGGACAGATGGGTGGCCCCAGAGTGGGCAGGGGGACAGCAAAGGGTGTGGCCCATCAGCCGCACCCAGGCAGGTAGGGCCAGGCAGGTGGGGCGGGGCGAGGCTGGGAGGAGTGTCCTGGGCCTGGGGAGAGGCCAGGGCTTCTCAGGAGCCACAGGACCCGGCCAGGCTGCCTCAGCTGCTGTGAGGAGGGGACAAGAGGGCTGGCGGCCACACTGTGGGGTGGACACCTCCTTGGCCACCCCCTCAGGCCTGGAGGTCTGTGGCAAACCTGCGCACAAGCCGAGAGCCACCAGGGAGGTGAGCTGCGTGTGTGGGGGTGTGTGCCGGGGGTGGGGGTGTGCACACAGCGGGGTGTGGCATCGGGCTGGGGCCCCATGCACTCCAGTGGGGTGGGGGCTCCTGGGGAAAGCCCACTCCTTGAAGTCCCTCCACTGCTCACCCCTCTCCACCCCCCCAGGCCAGGCCCCCTGCCAGCCCGAGGATGATACCTGATGTCAAGAAAAGGGTCTCAGGCCAGCCTGGCAAGTCCAGGCACAGGTCAGCACCCTCCGCCCCAGCTCCAGCTGGAAGGTGCCCCCCAGGGTGCACACCTGGGCTGGCAGCTCCCTCTGGGGCAAAGGCAAGTGTAGACAGGCCCTGGCAGGTTCTCTCTAGGGACTGAGTCTACAGGCCTGGAGGACAGACACAGGCACAGGGACAGGGAGCTGCAGGCAGCCCTGGCAGGACAGAGGGCAGGAGACCTGCAGGAAGAAGAGCTGTGTCCCTAGGATACCCCCACTTGGGGTCTGGGCTGACAGGCATAGGGTTAGCAAGCACCAGAAGCTGAGAGGAGGGCCACCTACACCTGTGCTGGGACTCCAGGCTGACTCTGAGTCCCGGGGGCCCAGCAGGGAGGGTGGGCACTCCCAGTGCTGCAGCAGCCTGCAGCCCCCGAGGAGGGCAAGTGACAGGGAGGCCAGCCTGAGTCCCTGCTCGGACTACCCGGCCCGGGCACAGCACACATGGATTCGGATTGCCAGTGAAACTGAGGCACAGGTTGGAGCAGGGTTTCCCCGGGGTCACAGACACCGTGGGAGGCCAGAGCCAGGGGCCTCACCAGCATGTCTGACCCAGAGGGCTGCTTCTATCCCAGGCGAGGAGCGGGAATCGTGGCCACCAGGAGGCAATGCTGCCTGCCCGCTGGGACATGGGACTTGGCTCCCAGGAAGGTGTGCACGTGGATAGGACCGAACTAGAGCTGGGAGGTGGCCGAGGGAGGGAGAAGTGGCCCCAGCATCTCCAGGGAGGGGAGCGCCTGGGCTGACATGCTGTCCAGGCCTACCTTGGCCTACAGGGTAGTGCTGGGGGACAGGGAGCCCCATGGCCTGGCCACTGCACCCCTGCTCCCTCCACTCCTGTGTGTGGGGTCATGGCCTTGCTCCCAGGGTTCCAGGCACCCAGGTGCCCACACCTGGGTGGTGGGTGTTAGTCGAGACAGGGTTGTTGCTTTGGCAAATGCTACCTGGCACTTCGCTGGGGAGGGGAGGGGCCTCAAGAGGAGACAGAGGAGCTGGTGGGGCTGGCCTGGGGAAGCCGGGTGTCGAGGTCTGCCACCTCCCAGTCCCCTCTGCAGGCCCCAAGCGTGTCCCACCTGGTGGTGCAGCTCGGCGGGGGAAGCTGCCCCAGCAGGTCCAGGGAAGACAGCTCTCGGGCCCAGCAGTGGAGGTGGCGAGGCAGAGGGGAGGCCTGGCCCCTACTCTGTCAGGCAGGGCAGGTGGTCTGGGAGGGGCTGGCACTGGCTTGAAGGGTGGGCAGCTGTGCCAGGGCCATGGCAAAAGAGACGAGGGCGTGGAGGTTTGGGACTGGCCAGGCAGCTTCTCAGCTGGGGCTTGCTGGGAGCTCCAGGAGTCTGGTCTTCTGGTCACAGTGGACAATGGCCAGAGGTACCTGGGCAGGCAGGTCTGTCCTGCATGGGCTGGGTTAGCAGCCAGCCCCGGCCAGGGAAATCAGGCCTGGCTGGCCCTGCTGCCTCTCGTGAGTGGAGAGCGAGCCCATGAGCGGTGGCAGAATGGCCAGCCTCTCACCTGCCCCTCCCTGGATACCCCGGTCCTGACCCCTGGGTCCACTGCCAGAGCTTGGTACAGCCTGGCTCCTGCCTCCCACCATGGGGCCACACCTGGCGTGAGGTCCTGCTGGGAGGCAATGAGCCCTCCCCCACCCCAGGGCAGGTTGTCACAGGCCCCCACGATGGCAGGGACCTGCTTGCCAAACCCACACCGAGTGTGTGCAGTGGAAGCCCAGCCTCCCCGACACACCCTCCACAGCCCCGCTGGGAGTGGGGAAGGGGTCCACACCGCCTGACAGTGTCCACAGTGAGTGGGCTCTCAGCCAGGGCCATCCTCTGGGGACCCTGGGGCCTTGGGGCCGTGACGTGGGGTCCGCTCCTGGCACAGGACAGGAGTAGGGGATTCTGTTTCAGGGCCCCAGGGCACATGAAGGGCTTGGTCAGGCACGACCCACACCTCTAGACCTGGGCAGATGTCAGCTGTGGCTGGTGGGGCCAGCGTTGGCCAGGAGGGACAGGGACATAACATTGAGTCCTGGCCTGGCTCTGCCCTGCCTCTGAGGCCAGAGTGAGGCTCAACTTTGTGGCTTGGCTTTGTGCTGGGCTCTGATGCCCACTGGGCAGGTTGCTCACCTGCGGGGTCTGCCTCGGCCTCAGCCTCGGGGCAGCAGCCCATCCTCCCTCATCCCCCCATATGCCGTGGGACCCTCCTCAGGGAGTCACTCCCTTGCACGTCACTTTCCCCGCCTGTGAAATGGGGCTAACAGATCCACCCTCTGCACGTGTGGCTGCCACTGCAGATATCCAACATACAAGCAGCTTGGGGTGTGAAGGGCCCCAGCCAGGCCCCCGCATTCTCCATGGGACTTGGTTCCAGGGCCTTCCAGGGAGGGGCAGGCAGGGGACTAGACACTACCTGGGACCCTGGCCCACTTAGGGTGTCCTTCCTGTCCTAGAATGGGCTAGGCCTGGGGGCCGAGGAAAGTGGGGGATGCAGTCCAGGCCTTGGAGAATCTGGGCTCCTGCTGGGGAGACCCTGGACCCACAGACCCCAGTGGGGGCAGAACCAGCTCAGAGCCAGAGGGTAGTGCCTGGCATGTGTGATCGGGCAGAGCCTGGTGGGTGAGGCGGTGGGGTGGGAGGCAGATGCTGGCTGGTGCAGAGTGTGGTCCGGAGGAGGGGCAGGCAGGCCAACATTCACCAGCTCCTGCAATGGGGAGGCTTTGGACTAAACCCATTCTACAGGTGAAAAAACAGAGGCCCAGAGAGGCAAAGAGACTGCCAAGGTGGCCAAGGTCATGGGCAGGACAAAGGGCTGAGGGCTGAGGCTGCCTCTGGGAGTGACTCAGTCAGGAAGCCAGAGAAGAAAGACTGGGTAGAGAGGGCAGGAGGCTCCCTGAGCCCCTGGTTTGTAAAATGCCTACCAGGCCCAGTGCTGGGAGGAAGTGGGGTGTAGCCAAATCTGTCTCGTGAGGCAAAGTCATTTCCCCAGAGTGTGCAGGAGGTTCTGGAGTGGGTGGGACTTGGGGCCAGAGCCAGACTCTCTAGAAGCCTTCCTAGGGGCAGTGGCTAAACAAGAACATGGCAGCGTGGGACAGCTGGGAGAACAACTGTGACACTGGGCCCAGCCTCCCCCACCGGAGCCGAGGGGTAGCCCTGGCTGAATGGGCTTCCAAGGATCGGGGACCCTCAGGGGCCGTGAGCCAGCTCAGGCTGATGCCAAAGGCCCTTTGCCCACACTTGCCACTGGCGGAGCTGTGGGCCAAGAAGGTCACCAGGCCCCCCTGGCCTTGCCAGAAAGCGCTGCCTTTGCCCACAGTGGGATCTGCCTCTGAAGAAAGGTCTGAGCTTTGAAAAGCCTTTGGTCTGTGTTTAGGGCCCAAGCCTTGAAGGTCTGCAAAGCCAGAGCCCCTCAGAGCCCTCCCAGAAGCCTGGCCCTGGTGGCTCCAGCCAGGGAAGTCCTTCTGACGTCTGGCCACAGTGCTTTCTGCTGTGCCCTCTGTCGTTCCCGACATCAGCCTGGGAAGGATCTTGGTGCTCAGAGGTGTGCGGCATGTGGCCCTGGGCCAAGGGCAGGGCAGGGAGCTACCAGGGAACATGGCCTCATGTTGTGCTGGGGGCCAGGGCCTCAGTTTCCCCACTTATAGTATGAGTGGGCTGGATGAGGTGATTCCTAGTTCCTTCCAGCCCTGCTCACGTGCCAACATGGACATCTTCACCTTTCAAAGTCACGAGCCATTGTCACTCACGGGCAGTGATGGTGCCTGTCTTCATAAATGTTCGTAGTGGTGACGTGGGTGTCCAAGGCCAGAGAGCGCTGACCCCACACAGTGGGCCAGTGCTTCTGCAGGTCATGGGTGCAGCGGGCGGGTTGGGGCAGGGGGCTTCGGGGTGAGCACCTTGCGCATAGTAGGAACTCACCTTGGCTGCAGGTGTCGCAGACCACCTTGCACACCCTGCCTGGGCCAAGTGGGGGACCACGGCCAAAGGGCCACCCACAGGGCAGGACAAGTGTTCAGCGAGCCCCAGCACAGACTGGGGCCCGGCATCACGTTCTGGAAGCTCCCATAGTGGGAAGGCAGACAGCGCACAGGGAGTCGCAGCTGAAATTTAAAGAGGGTGATGGGACAGAGGGAACGTTCTTTCCAGAGGTGACACCTGAGACTGTGGAACGAGGCATCGCCTGGGAGAAAAGTCAGTACAGAAGGTCCTAGGCAGGGGAGCAGGCAGCACTCCAGGTGTGGGGCGAGGCGGGCACCACTTCTCAAGCTTGTCCCAGGTCAGGGCCTCCCGGGAAGCCCACAGTGTGGGTGGGCAGGGGCTGAGGGCCCCACCGCCCCTCCCAAGCCAGGGCCTGATGAGCCTCTCTCCGCAGGGGCCCCTGGCGTGGGGGTGACAACCAGGCTGTCACTCCCTGCACACCCCCCACAAAAACAGAAATGTTTCCAATACGGTTCATGGGCCTTGGACTTTCTTTGTAATTCAGGGGACATTTGCATAACATAAATTGACCTCTTTTAAGTGCATAATTCGGTGGCAGTAAGCACACCCACGATGCTGTACACCTACCCGCTCCGCCCCTCAAAAAGACATCCTGCACCGTTAGCTCACCACCGCCCCACCGCCCCCACACGGCCCTCCAGGGCCCACCGCAGGCCCCGCCCACCCGCAGCAGCTGCCAGGCCACCTGATCCCGGCAGGTGAGGGCACCTGGTGGCCAGCAGGTTCCTGGGCGCCAGCTGCCGCAGAACAAACAGGAAGGAGGCATAGAGTGGACCAGGAGGGGACAGGCCTTTGCTCCCCTGCCCCTCCCCTGCCCTCCCTGAAGCTGGGAGCTCAGGTGGGCTGCTGGGGAGGCAGCCATCCCAATCGGCCCCGGCACAGCCATTCAGATAGCGGCCTTGCCCCACCTACAGCAGGGTGCCAGTGGGGGCCACGTGGCCTTGAGAATGACCAGCCAGGCGTCCCCGGAGGCTGGGCCTCCCAGGCCTGGGCGGAGGAGCTTCCTGCCTGCAGGGGTAGGTGCTGGGACTGTGACGCAGGCCAGAGGGAGGGAAGGAGGCTGGACAGGGTCCCAGAGGGGGAGAGGGACAGACCCAGGGCCCGGCAGGTCAGCCAGAGACGGAAGAGCAAGCCCTGGGCTAGGGAGCAGGCACGGGGCGGCCAAGGGACCTGGCAGCGGGGCCCTGACGGGCGGGCAGGTGCAAGGGAGCCGGCGGGTGCTGGGCAGGTGGGAGCAGGGCGGGGGCAGCTGAGGCCGTGCCTTGCAGGCTACTCCCCTGGCAGTCGGGACAAGGGGCTCCCCACTTTCTCAGATCCAGCTGGAGGACAGTCTCTGACCCCTAAAAAGCAAGCTGCCCCCAAGCCCAGGGCATCAGAGAAGGAAAGTGAAGTGGAACCACCCAAGTCACATGTGGCCGAGCCCCAGGTGGGAGGAAACCAGGCCCTGGGCTGGTGTTGCTGGTGGGCATGGCTGGTGGCGCTCACTTCTGGCGACCCCTGGCCTCACCCCACCCTTGCACCAGCTCCTCCCCTGGGGCCCTCACCTTTGCCCTCCACCCTGTCCTGTCCTCCCTGCCTCTGCAGATGCGTAACACCTCGGAGCTCCTGGGGACGGCCAGCGTGCCCCTGACATCAACAACCTGGCTGCAGCCCAGCCCCTCACCGGCCCTGCCAGCCGGGCTGCAGGTGGACCACGTGGGGAACAGCTCCCAGGGTGTCCACCAACTGTTCCTTACCTCCGCACTGGCCCGTGGGGTCTCCGGCGTCTTTGTGTGGGCCGCCATTGTCCTCACCTGCCACCAGGTAAGCCCTCCCGCCCCTGGGCCTCCTTCTAGACCCCTGTCTCCCAGGACATGGCTGCAGCTCAGCCCGGCCCCACAGGTGCTGCTGGGGTCGGGGGACCTCAAGGGGTGGCCCTCGGTCCAGACTCGGGAGGCCCAACTGGGCGGGAGGAATAGTGCCCGGGGCCCTGAGAGGTGGCGTCAGGCCAGGGCGCAGGCGGAGGGCACGGGCTTTCCCCAGGACATGGCGCGTGGGAGTCGGGCACCTCCCGGGCTGAGTCGTCCCCCCCACCCTGAGCACTGAGGGCGGCAGTATGGCCCATTTCGTAGACAAGGAGACTGAGGCTCAGAGAGACCCACAGTCCTTCCCAGCTCACACAGCCAGAGGGGAGAGGGCCTTCCTCCTGCAGAGGTGTGGGTCCTGGGGAGGGCTGGCAGGGTTTGGACTTTGCCCTGCAGGGAGCCGCCAGCCGGAAGCCGGGAGCAGGGTGGGAGCTGGGCTGGAGGAGCCAGGACTCCAGAAGGGGCAGCTCCCCTCAGCTTCCTCTCGTGGGAAGCAACTTTCCCAAGCCCCGAGCCACAGCAGCCCCTGGCCCAGAGCAGTCCCCAAGTGTGGGGTGAGGGCGGACAGCCGTAAAGCTCTCAGAGACCACCAGGAGACGCCTTAAGCAGGGGTGGGGCAGAGGAGCTCGTGCACAGGTCGTGAGGGGCCACAGCCCTGAATGGCAGCGCGAGGAATCGGCCTGCAGCCCGGGGTGAGGAGGCACTGGGGGGCCAAGGAGGACTATGGAGGGACGAGCTGCTCTCGGAGCTGCCCTGTAGGGTGGTTCACCTGGCCCTGGGGTGGTTGGCAGGTGAGCCAGGGGCGGGGCAGTCAGCAGACTGCCCGGGTGTAGCCTCAAATAACCAGAACACCAGGCAGATGCGTGTGAGGACAG